>PVHY01001681.1:25575-149170 GCA_004024945.1 Uropsilus gracilis
TATCATGATGTCTAGGGTATGTGTGAAGTAGTGTATCAAGTGGCTGGGAGTAATTACACTTTTTAAAAACTGAAGTCTTAGCTTAAAAGGAATTATGTCCTGATAAAGATGTTCACAATGAGACAACATTCATTTCTCCCATTAAAGCATAATCTGGAACTAAGTAGCTACCCTTCTCAATGAATGCCACCTTTTATACCACACAGGGCCTAGCTCTGACTGTTTTGTTCTTGGGAATATCATGCTTTGGCATAGAAAGCTGAATTTCATGAACAGTATCAGTAGAAGTAATTTTTGGAATGATGTCTGGTATGCAGGGTGGCTAACAGGGGACAAATGGATGAAACTTAATTCTTTGACAACTTCCCACAATAAGCTTGGCATCTGGGGCGGGGGGGGGGGGACTTCGTAAATGCTACTGATAACAGCCTAGTTTCATTTCTTTTACTCTGTCCACAACCCTCTCTTCCTGTGGTATTGTATTCTATAACTATGTCTTTTCCTTTTAATATAAGTGATAAGTCTAAGTGGAGCTTGCTCTTGAGAGAAACCTGAGCAGGAAAGAGGAAAACAGACCAAGCAATTCAAAGTGCATACAGGTATATGTCAGAAAAAAGCTGACTGATCTGAGTTTCTGCCAAGGAAGATAGGTATGCAGAGTCAGCCTATCTGCCTGAATTAGTGGTAAGAAAAATTCAACCCAGGAAGTAAGTTCCCCTACATGCCCATCTTGTTTATACTTCCCCCCCACAGCCAGAAGAAAGAAAAGTAAGCTGTTTCTTATCTCCATTGAGTTGCCATGAGGTAATACTGGCCTCTTCCTGCCAGGTTGGCTTCTGACTGAGAGAAGTAACTTCTCAAACTAAACCCAGGATTTAAACATTTGTCAATTCTCCTGCTTTCTTTCCAGTCATTCCCCCACATATATAACTGATCCTATTTAACTTCTGAAAACAAAAGACATGTCTGTTTTGGGGGGGGCGGGGAAAGAGGCTTAACTATAAACTCAGCAAGTGCAGAATATAAATTGTTAACTGATAAATTAGGTCATAGTAAAATAACTTTGATAATAACACAAAGATATCATGAATTATTTAATATACATATTAGACTTATTATTAGATTCCTTGCATGAATGAAAGAAAAATCAACCTAAACTACCTACCATTCTTTAAGGCATTATATTTTTTAAAATTGAATAAAAAACTATTTTCCCTTAGAATATAGTGATGTTCCAGAGTAGGCATTGCATTTTCAAACATGAGCCATGTGGTAGCTTACATTATTATTCACCTAAATCCCCTGTCCCTTCCCCAGGGAGAATCACATATTTCCACCCTTGAATTCCAGCGTGGCCATCGGACTTGCTTTAGGCGATGCCATGTATCATGTCCAGAAAGAAACTTAAAAAACTAACAGAGGAATTATTTTGCTTTCTTTGACTCCTCTGCTCTAAAGATCAGTAATGATATACATAGAAGCTGCTCCATAACAGACTGAGGTCCACAAAGAGTAGGGTAGCAGCTGACTCACAAGAACATGAAGGGCAAGGGAGGAACCAACCTTTATTCTGAGAGTCACTGACATTTGGGGTCATGTAGAATAATGATTCTCCTGACTGACAGTGAGTGTCTCACACAGAGCACTTAATAAGGCTTGAGTGGACAGGTGACAGGAAGTATTCAGAAGCTCAACAGTGAGATGTGGTAGATATCAGCTGAATATAAATTAAATACCTTTTATAAGATATAAAGATCAGCAACTTTTAGGCAAAATGACAAGTTTGGAGAACCTGCAAACAAAAAGTTTTGGAAATTAAAATAAAGATCTGTGCTATGCAGTTTTATAGCTATTGTATCTGCATTCAAAGTGTCCACTGTAACAATGAACACACATTTGCCATCTTCAATTCAGTTGCTCCAGACAAGGGTAGATATAATAGCTACTGGCCAGAGTAGCCACAAAAGAAACAGCCAAAATGTCTTCACTTTGATGCCCATGGAAATTCCTGTAATAGGTTGTTCTAGGGCTTGAGGCAATACTAAAAGCCTGGTAACACAAGCTAAATACCCAAGATTGTTTAAAACCTTAAAAGTCCATCTTGATGAATGAACCCTTTAGACCAAACAGTATTTCTTATGGTTGGGCACAGGGTGCTGGGCTGAGGCTGGGTGGGGGTGTGGGTGAGAGGATGCAGAAGAGTCCCTGCTACTCCTCCGTGTGAGAAACTTTCCTTAGGCTTTTGGACCTGAAGAGGCTTGTCTGGGAAGGCAAATGGCACCAACTTGGATGCAGAACACATGCTATCAGTTGGCACCACCTATGGATCTGGTGTGCATACCTACATACAAAAGGACCAGAAACAGAACAGCAATCTTCTAGTTGCCACTGTTACTTATGGATCTTTCATTAGGTCAAGTAGTACTTGGGATCCCCCCCTACCCAGTATAGATTCTGTCTTTAGACATCAAAGGGCAGAAATAAAATCCATTCCTAATGCTTGGACACATTTTATGGGCCCTAACCCATACTATACTAGTGACAGCTGCACCAATACAAAGACTAACCAGCAGAAATAAATAAAAACCACACCAATCAGACAAGCCTTAAAACTGGGGGATATGCAATGGATTTGCCCTGTGTGAGGCAAGAAGATAATAGGAACTCTAAGTTTCAGGCCTGAAGTGCAAGAGGCTTTTAAAATCTAGCTGATGAGAAAAAAATACGATGCAGCAGGGAAGGAAATGAGATTATTCCACTCCATGAGCACCATTTAGAAATGAACATCCCATAAGTACACTAACCAACAATGACATGCAAGATCACTAAGGGTCTCAGAGAACCCATGCAAGACTTCCTCTTGCCCAATTAAAGAAAGTCTACCAAAAAGGAAGTATATGAAGAGAGTACAATTCTTCTCTACATTATCTGTGTGCTAAGTTTCAACTAAATTGCATAGAAAGATCCTTAATAGATTTCAAGAAAATGTTAATAAAATTCAGATGAGAAAAACACAGTTGTAACTGTAAAAGGAGTAAGAGGTAGCAAGGGTGATGAGAATGAGCTCTCTTTTATGTTGTGTAGGTTAAATATAAAGACAGTAAGCATTACAAGAAAAATTGCATGGTAAGGTTATATAAAAACTCTACCATAAATTATATAACTGTATATTATGCATTTATTTAGCATTAATCAGAGTCACAACCCATCAATAAATGCAAATGAGAAGTTAAAAGGAATGAGGTTATAGTTGTAGGTTTTTAAAATATGAATATCAATATATATTACTTTAAAAGGCTATACCTACAAATTTTCACAAGTCCCATTACTTAAACTAAAGCCTCTGGTCTAGCAGTTCTCCAGTCCGGGCAGGACCCACCTCTCTCTTCCACAGAGAGGCAGATCTGGCATGTAGTGGACAAGGGCCAGGGATAAGCACCACCCTGCAACCATGCGAACAGTCCCACACAACGAAGAAGTGTCCTGCTCAGAAGAGCAACAGCATTGCTATTAACACACTGGCAGGAGGAAAAGGACAAAAATCCACTTTCCTAACACTTCTCACGCATTACCCAAGACACCCAATATACTATGAATTTTGTATCATGATGATTTAAAAGTAAAGCTTTTTCATTAAGAGAACTCTCTGAAAAAGAATTTCACCTGAAAGATGGACATGGGCAGAAGATCTTTACATAAGTAAAAATAACCACCTCATCTCTGAGAGACATCACATTGCCTCTGTAATAGAAATGATAATGGAGCAAACACTAGAAATTAACTGCACTTATTAATTACATTTTTGCACCCTGTCAATAATGTATTAGTATCCCACAACAGTAGGCCCCAAACTACTGTCAGCTACTGCCCTCTGACATCTGAAGTTCAAACTGAAAAAAGTGGAGAAAACGGCTGGAGCCCTCAGGGTCACTGGGAATACAGAAGAACTGATGACCCTTCTGGGAAATGTGTGACAAGTGTCCCTCCAGCATCACCTAGACATGTTAGCAGCCACTATGGACCACACTGTCTCTCTAGCCCTGAAAGGAAAGGGGAGTTCTCTCACAAACAGTATAAAACAAGATCCTCTATGTTTAAGTAAGTGGATTTTCCACTTACCATCATATTTAGTAATTAGAAATTTCTTACCATATTTAACTTCCCCAAAGGTTTGTTGATACTGCCATCTAGTGAAAACAGTTCTTTCAGCATCAAAAAATCACAAAAATTTAAGAGCTCAATGGCCTATGCCCTCTAAGGTGGAATACAGAAAAATTTCAGTGGCCTGTTTGTAATCTTAAGTACCATTTATTTTATATTGAGATAATGGAAGCAATTACTAATAGAAAGTTTATAGCTCATGTATTTCTCCTTTATAATTCATAAAACTTTTAATATAAGCACAATAGGGGCACACAAACAAGTTCTACTTCCCCATCAGGCCTAGAACCTCTGCTCTGCTTCCCAAAAGGATGGCCTGACCTCACGCACTGTCAACAGGACATCAACAGCACGCCTACTTGTGCTTTTCCTGAATAGTCAGTTCACGGAATCTTAGAGACCCTGTGAACTATGCATCTGTCTTGAGTCATTCTTTGCCGTGGCTGCTAGGAAATGTAACCAATTTCTAATATTCATAGGACCTCACCCTATACATACTATCTCTCATTTCACTTATTTTTGCTCCCTGTTATCTCCTACAGTTCCAACATCCTCACCTGCTGACTTTTAACTTTATTATTTATATTCTTTTAAGGTACTATAAATATTCTACTGAAAGATTTGGGGCATATAAATGAAATCTATTACTATTATTTACTATGGATAGATTTTTGTGGGGACCATGACCACAAGACCATACGCCATCAGAAAGTAAATATCACAGGTCATGGGAATACCTGTCCAAGGTAACCCTGAGGGTTTCCATTCCACTTGCTGGCTTCTCATTATAGTATTGCTGATAATCTAAACCAGGATTCAAACTAGAACCCTCATCAAAGAAATTCCTTACCATTGTTGACTTCCTTAAACCCGGTAGTAGCCTCCAAAGATGACATCATCATAGGAAGAACATTTAATTCATCCTAAGCACTTCTTGCTAAATTCCTGCAGCTTCTTTAATTCAAGGGACTCAATATTCCATCTCACAAGCCCACTGTATCTCATCATTTTAGCATTTCTGCACCATTCCTAAATAAGTGATTCATGCATTCCAAATTACAAAGTTTTTGTCATGACCTTTTTTTCCCCAAAGTATACATGCTTCTTCAAATGCAGACCAGAAACTGTTATTGCAACAACTGTGA
The DNA here is from genome assembly GCA_004024945.1 of Uropsilus gracilis. Classification (NCBI taxonomy): domain Eukaryota; kingdom Metazoa; phylum Chordata; class Mammalia; order Eulipotyphla; family Talpidae; genus Uropsilus; species Uropsilus gracilis. The sequence goes on from PVHY01001681.1 coordinate 30,882, forward strand.
AATCAAAACCCTTCTCCCGCAAAACCATGTTGGACAGTGTTGAATATCCTATCACTACTTATCTAATAAGTCTGCCTATATTCTCTCCAACTGCATTCATTCAGGGCTGTGTAGGTAATGACGCCAGATGAGAGTTCATCATGAAACAGTTGAGACTTCATATGAAAACTTCCATCCTTATCTCTAATAATTGGCTATTTAAAAAGTACAAATTGTAAAATAACATTTTCAGTCTAACACTTAAACATCAACATTTGGCTCTGTGTTTTCACTTCAGAATGGTCCAAAATACCACACAACTTACAATCTAGCAACAAACTAGAGTGTAGAAAGCGTAAGATGGTGTGGGAGGTTTTATAGGTAACAAATATGTTGATATGCAAATAAAAGCAGATATTATTTTAAAACACTGAATTTTTATAGCACAGGTACATGCATACAACAGTTATCTGAAGATAATCCAAATAATATTTTGGGGAAGATAAACTGTCAAAAATGTCTCAGCAGCTGAAGGTTGGAGAATTAATATCTGAAGTGAGGAATTTTTGACAAATTCCTATTCAATATATGTTCCTTTTTTTTCTTTAAATGAAGTGAAACCTATCTTCTTCAGTGTTTTTTGTTTGTTTGTTTGTTTGAAATTAACTTCTGTGCAGGGAGCAAGTGCTAAAACAAGTCCAAAAAGCATGACAGTTGGGGACATGTGTCTCATGGTGTCTCACTCCAATTTCAATCATCACTTAAGATTTCTACCTCTTCTGTTCTATGGCCTAGACAGACTCCTGAGACACCTATTTTATAATAGAAGTCAAACAGTCAGTGAGATAGCTTGCCAACTAAGCAGGGCAAGGGCATTCGTTTCAATTACAAGTTTCTACAACTTACTTAAAAAAACTATAGTTTGCTTGCTCTTTTAATACATAAAAAACTGTGAACTTGGCCCAAGACTAGGGATGAAGCTCTACAGACTGACAGCTAACTTCCCCAAACGTCAAAACGGTACCATGCACATCAGGGAAACCTTCCCTTCAGATATGGAGATAGAGGCAGGGCTGGCCAGCAGAGTGGATAAGATAACCTAATTACAGGTCAGAGTAGTAAAGCAGGTGGGCACACACAGGACACAGACGACATGTTCTTTCAGAGACAGGCACCTTCTTCTGGTTCTGGGAGAAGTTAACACATTTATAAAGCGCACTCTTAAGTATTAGTTTCTTTCTGCTCAGTCACATTCCCCAGAAAAATGGGAAATGCTGAGACTTGATTTTTACAGAGTGGTGAAATCAAATGTGAGATACTCAGGCCCCAGGTATGCAGCCAGAAGCATGTCCACCCCTTAGTATACCCGAACTGTTTCTACGTACCTCAGTTCCCACCCCAGTTATACAAGTCTATTCATCACTATGGGACCTGGAATATAGAATTCCTCTCTTATCTGTAAGGATTCTTCAGTGACCCTTAAATTCAGGAAAGTGGTGACCTGCTGTTTCCAGCCATCTCTTGATCAGAGTCAAGGGGTCATGGACATCACTTAACACTACTTGATGCCAGAGACTGCACTTTGTCAAACCAGCTGCTTCAGTAAACCAACAACACACACCTCTATTTCTAGCCCAAAGGGAGGAATGCTTGGGTCTGTTTTTTAAATCATATAATAAGCCAGCACTTTATCTAATTTTTAAACTATAGAATACATCATTACCACTTCTGTAACACTGCACTCATTAGGATCACCTTTTCTCATTCTGCACAACCTTTATTAAAAAGTTTGTCATAACTCACTCTGGGACTGAAATGCACAGAAAATTCTTATTTTTATTTTGCATACTTACATAGCATGCTAATTTATTAGCATTAGTATATACTTTCTTATAATCTTAAAGGGATCTTTGATAACATATATGCTTTAACCATATCAGAACATGTTCACACCTTTAACTGAGTTATTCTTGTGAATTTATTAAGGAAATCATTATGGCTTGAAGATGTCACTGAAATGATGTTTAAAGTAGTAAAGAATTGGATGTAATCCACATATTTAATATCAGAAAAATGGTTCATAGATTATGGTACATTAAAATGATTAATATCATTATAATTGCAAACTCAGTGAATAAAAATCAGCAATTTAAAAGTAACATTCCAAATAAAAAGTCAACAATTTAAAAGTAATATTCCAAATATAAACTATGCCACATAATTAAATATAAGCAAAATATGAAAGAAAATGAAAACATGTATTATGCTGAAATGATAAAATTTACAGGTAATCTGAAAATATTGGGTTAACTTTAACAAATAAATTCAAATACTTGCAAATCAGTGGTCTGGGGGAAATCAATTTTGCCATAGGTCCAAACTAAGATACTGACCTAACTCTCCTTTATTTAGAATTAATTATATTGGAATTTACAAACTTTTTTTCAATGTACTGAAGCCCACTAAGTGAAATGAAACAAATATCAGTGGGTTAAGAGGCAAAATATGGTGGTAGAATCTGTCTACTCAATGTATTTGAAATGGGTAACAATCAGATGCTTAAGGAATTCCCAAAATTTTACAAACTCATCAACACAACTTATGAACCACAAACTTATCTAACTACTTTCTAAATTAAAAGACTACAGTCACAAGTATGGCAACATAACCGCAATTATTGATTTAATAGCATGGACAATGTATTCTAGTCAAAGCACTGCTATATATGTGGACTGTATTTCTATTTTTTTATTATTGCTTCAACTAACTTCCTGAAGGGTTAGAGGTCAAGTTTTCTTCCCTCTGGGTTCTCAAAATATAAGGATTTTCAATGATCTTACAAAGGCTCTAGTCCCAAAGGGTAGCTGGGTAAGGAAGGGCAGCAGGAGGCCACAGTGACCCAGAAAGCTAACACAAGCATGAGTGCACACTCATTTGCTATTTCCCAGGCTTCCACCCAAGAAAAGACTGTGTTAAAAGTGATGTGTATGAATGCATCCATTGTGCATTATCACCACTGCCTGATCCCACTCAAAGTCTTAACACTGGCTTAGTTCAACTCCCTTAGAGACAATCAGGACCATCAACTGGGGTGGAGGCTCTTAAGTAACTTTATGAGTTGGCTTCATCTAGGTGGCTCAGGTGTGATTCAAGAGCCACACCCTAGTAACTGACAAACTTTCGGAAAAAAATTTCAAAGTGTTTATCTCCTGGCTTGAGGAAGGACAGACTGACCAAATCATCCTAGGTAATAACTGCAACATTCCTAAAGTAGAGACAGCAGATACAGCCAATTCTGGAAAACTTGGTTAGCCAATGCCCTCAAGATAACCATCTTCATCGTTCATGCTGCAAACAATGACATTTCCCTATACATAGCATTCATTGGTCAATGGAGATTTTTTTAAAAGCCAAAAATGTTATTTGGATCTTTAATAGAATACACAAAGATTAATAAAAGTGAATTGTTCTACTGTTATATGTAATGTGATATATAGAAGTCATACCTACAATTTTGAAAAAGCTATATCTTTTTTTTTTCATCAAAGATAAATCACATCACATGCATGTACCCCCCCCCCACACACACAGGTTTTTGAAAGGAAAAACAAATGTTACCTTACAACAACCAGGTAAGATTCGCAGGAAATTGAAAAAGAGTTGCTCTGGGCCTTTCTAGAAATAAGTCAAATTTCAAAATCAAGTCCTATTCAGTGTTTGCTATTTTATCTAAAAAATTTTGCCATTCTATCATGGTATTCCCTCCCAGCATAGTAAGTGAGGAAAACAAGGAAAGGAAGAAGTTACAGAGGTTCTTAAATCTCTAGAAGTAAATTTTTCTAGTACTCCACTTAGGAGCTAGGAGAAGAAAACAAGGCTGGCCCTCCTGGACTGGGGAGAGGCAGGTATGTGCAGCTGATCCAGGAACTGGGTGGAAGTAGGAATCTGCACAAGAACCAACAAGCCCATAGGAGAGGTACCCAATAGAACCTATGTTTAGCTGACTTAACCATCTGTTTTCAAGTGGATTATAATATGCCACATTTACCCTTAGTGCCATTCTGAATGACCCAACAACATACAAAGGGATTAAGGATGATGAAAAAGGGTGTCATTTACTAATTACCAGTCTAAGAGCTAGTTTTAAAGAATGACCTGAAAAAATTCATTAAGTAGGCATTTAAGTTCCAAAGTTTTCTCTGGGCATGAAACACTTAACAGTAAAAATGAGCTTAATTTCCTCATAGCTGCTGTTCTTCTACTATTATTCTTTAAGACTCAAACATTTTCCTCTTCACAGAGCCTTCCTTCATCACACTAGACAAACCATTCATTTCCCCAAATCTCTCAGAACACTTGGTGTCCCACTTATTACCCACCCCCACATCTTATGTCATGTAGAGCACAAACACATCAGATGCTCAACAACTATCAAGGCAAGAACGACACTTTCTACATATCTTTTAGCATTTTTAATAGAGAAAAACTAGAAATAGATTAAATATTCAATATCAAGGAGGAGACTGCTTAGCAAGAACCAAAGTACATTAACAGATTAAGTTCTTAAGTTCCTAATAAAAATGATGATCATGGAACTTCTTTCCACTATGGAAACATTAATATAAAATAACACTTTGAGGGAACAATACACAAATGAGCTATGGCCCAAATTCTCGCAAATTTCTGAGTGTACATTTGGAAAGTAATTAGAGTTAACATTTTTAAACTCACATTCATAGTACCACATGACACCCATCTTTTTTGTATTTAATACATAGTCAGAATAGCCTTAATATCTCAAAAATAAAGTAAGGATGGCTTTACCCCTTATTTCATATATACATTAAAACATACCCTACACCTAGCTGAAACCATTCCAAGTCACACAAAAAGAATTCCTTCAATACTGACCCCTTAGTTTTGTTTAAAAAGCAATGAATTCACTGTGTAGGAGTGTTAGGCCCACCCAAAGAGTGAAAACTAGAAGAAAGAAAACAAAGTAGGTAGAAGGAGATTCAATAATTCCCTCATGCTCTATTGTGTATAGTGAGCACTCTCCTTCCACCAACACCTGAATTGCCACTGCACCAAGATCACTAAATGTTCTAAACAAGGAAATTTTAACAATGAGATGTCTCCCATGTCATAATGCATCTGATGTCACAGTGTGTTCTACTTATGCCAACTGCCCCATTTTTTAAGAGTCTGCAAATGGCACATATTCAACCAAACAACTTTCCCCCTATTGTATCATACTCTAGTCACTCCCTTAGGTATGATTTAAGATACTAGGTGGTGATAAGATAATTCCTATTACCAACAAAAACAGAGTAACTGTTTCTTACCAACATGATGGCTTCCTCAATGGCTTGTTGGTACAATGATAACTTTCTCTGAAAAATTAGCTGTAGGTGAGTGGTTTTATTATGTCTCAGAGGCAGTATATAGGAAATGCTCTGACAATTTTCTGCCTCATAGTTTAAGCATCATGCACATGAAAAGTCACAAAACTTCTGTTACGTTGTACCAAATAGTGTCCTTCACTGTTAAGATATTTATGATTGCTGTGTTGAAGATCTCCAATATTTTTCTTAGTCTAAGAAGGTAACTTTCAGGTCATGTAAGCTGGATAGCTCCTTTAAGCCCTAAATCATCCATCCAGCAAAACCCTTTTATACTTTAAGTATAACACCAATGACCCCACGTCCCCAAAACTTGTGAAGCAGGTTTTTTAATTATATGCCAGATGAAAATCCATTCTTCTTTTCTCAACATTTCCTTCTTCCAAAGACTTCATCATGAGCCCAGTATAGTCAGAAACTTACCCTTTAGAGATTTAGGGGAGACAAATTTTAAAAATATGCTGAAGGAGTATTTCAGAGTGTTGTTTATATACAATTTCAACAGCCAATGTATACGATGTGAAATAAGCACTGAACTTGGACAAACCCAAACAGTCCTCAGGCTGACTAGCTGTCCAACCATATATAAGTCATTTAACCTTCCTAGCACTGGGCTCTATTCCTGGAAAAACTAGGAGTTTCTATCAGAATTGAATAATACAGTTTTTGCAAACTACCAGCTTGTCTGGCACTATAGTCCCCATTCAATAAATGATTATTATTAGCACCATCATTTATCACTTACCATGTCTCCAGGGAAGAGATGCAATAAAGAACCAGAGTAATCAGAACATTATGTATTTGGTGCTTTGAATATTATCTCTAACTTTTACCTTGAACCAAAGGCACTTAACCATCTATGAACTGGTAAACCAAAATTACATTTCTGTAGGATAAGCAGGTTTTGTTGAAATCAGAGTCACTGACACTTCACTGACCTCCTTATGATTTAATGGGAAAAAATCAAGTATGTTAAGCTAAAAATAATTTTGAAACTTCTTAAAGTAAAAAGCTAACCAAATACATTTATGCTATTAAACAACAAAAGGAAACACACTAATGCTTAATACAATAAACTACATAATCCTTTTCACTAGAATTCTAAAAAGGTAAAGATACTTGACATAAGGACTATTAACTAAAGAAATAGTAAATGTTAATGTGGTATTTTCTTACATAACTAGAATGCATAGGCACCAAGAACAAATCTTACACTACTGCCATTTAAGTGGATTGCAAGACAGAAGCTGTTCTCAGTAAATTCTTCAGGCTTTGTGGTTATTCAATGGTTATATTTCAAAGCCACTAAATTCTTCTAGATCTGTTATTGCTGCAAAGTTAATTTACATGTTTATAGTTCAGAATTAGCCAGTGATAGTTGCAAAACATTACAATATCAGGCTTGATTTGCCACGTAGGGTTTTACCTACTGTATCTAACCCTTCTCCCTAATTAAACTGTACCACAGGTGTGAAGAATATGGAAATTTCTTACAAAATAACACAGTCAAGAGGGAAAATGTCCTGATGAAAGAAATATCTTCAAAATTCTGATATAAACCATCTATATTCTGAAAGAGGAATGGGAGATTATCTCTCCAAAATAAGAAACAGGTGGTATGACCAAGAATGAGCTTTGAAATAAAGTAAAAACACTTGGGAAGATTATTATTATTAGATGAATAAGCTTCATAAATATTATAATCCCACCAATTAGATAGGGAATAAACGTGCCTTGATTTTATGCTTTGTTTTCACAGAAACTGCTAGCTAAAAGAGATATAGAAACAGAAATATAAAAAAATTACAAAGGACAAAGCAGGTTATGCTGGGATTTCACCTTGGCAAGATCTATTCTGCAAGAATTAAAAGCATCAGTGAAGACAAATTATACTGGTTTTGTGAGAAAAAGAAATGCTCAAAGCTCATGAGCAATAAAAATTCCTTATCAATATCCTCTAACTATAGGCTTCATAAATAAATATCAGAAAGACCCAAATTCAGAGTCATTCAGCAAAATAATTGATTGGTGTTGTTCGAAAGTATTTAAGATTATGAGAAACACTGACAGTCTAAGAAACTTCTCACATTGTAGGAATTTAAGGAGACAGAACAACTAAATGCAAAGTGGATCCTGGTACACTAGGTGGAAGCTAGATAGAATCCTAAGAAGGTTTGCAGTTTAGCTATAACTTCTTATCACTTTTACTGCCCTGACTCTGATCATGGTGTCTGGTGTATGATGTAAGATGCTAGCATTAGAGGAAGCTGGCTGAAAGGAATACATGAACTCTGCAGATCTTTGCAACTTCTTCCTAAGATGAAAATTATTTGCAAGTATAAGGATGTTAACAACCAATGGAAAAGAAAAGCAACTGCAGTTATCCTTACATTTCACTTCCATTTGGCTTTCTTTTCTTTGGGCACTTTATAAAAGCTTCTGCCTCTGTTTCACTTGTTAACCATGGAAAAATACAGAAAAGGTATGAGTCCGAAGATACACACAGCATCACCCTGATGTCCCCCCAAAATGATAGCTTTGTGAAGATTAGCTAAATTTTTCAGTATCTTTTGAACAAAATAATGTTTTTTTAAACTGTAGAACATGCTAGCAAATTACCAAACTGGTCTCTCTTGGATGGTGTCAAAGAAGAGAACACTGGGTATTCACGAAATCTTTCAACAGGCATAAGATCTTTTGGCAGAAAATCTAAAGCGATTTAAGAGTGACTGCCAGCAATGGGTGAGGTGATAATGAAAGATATGTTAGGAGTGAGGTGGGGTGTACAGAAGGCAAGAGAACGAAAAGTCCAAGAGTTGTGTATTCTGGTTTCTCAGCTAACAATATTAAGTTTAACTAACAATACATTTAAATGCACCCTATTTGCACAGCTCTTAAATACATGTGAAAGTATTTTATTATTTACATTATATTTTGATTACTATAAATACTACCACTAGTATGGAAATAGAGAGAACTAAACCTATCTTTCTCACAGAATTTTACTACTCACTGCAGTACTGCAATGTTCTTTGGTGATAGTGGGTAGAACCAATAACCATATGATTATAAGCAATTATAAAAACCCTAATTTCTTACTGTACAAAAAGGTAACTTGTGAATTTTTTGGTTTCAGCAGTTCTACATTTAGTAAGCTATCTTAAAAACATACTCACAAAGGTTTACATGGGTACAAGATTGTTGACGATTGCCATTGCTTTTTTTTCCCCAGATGAAACTGAGAAAACACTTTATTCATTCAAAGAAAACTCTTATTACAGTATAGTACATTTATTCAATAGGGCACTCTGTATCATTTAAGAGAAGTTAGGCAAATCTAATTGTACTGATATAGAAAAAAATTAATAATCTATCTCTAAGTAAAAATTAGTAATATTTAAAAGCAAACAAAGCCTATTATGATTTTACCCCAAGGAAGAGAGTGCACGTGTACAAAAATTCACAGACAAAATATGGAATGATGTATATCAAACTAAATAGACCAGTCTTCGGAATAGTTGGAGGGACAGTGGGGTTCTTATTTCTTTCAATAACCAGTAGAAATTTTAAGAACTTTTTAAATTAAAAAAATAAAAATAAAGGAACACAGTTGTGTTCTATACAAGAAGAATTAACAACGTGGAGAGAAAATTTTAAAGCATTTCACTTACAATTGCATCCAGAGAATAAATTACCTAAGTATGAGCAGGAGGAAAAGGGGGGAAAGGGAGGGGAGGGGGGGCAAATCCTTGAGATTACAATGTTGTGAAATTTATATATAAATAAATTTTTAAAAAATGAATAAATTTAATGAAAAGGTAAAAGAGTTTTGCACTGAATATTGCAAAATATTGCTGAAAGAATTTAAGACCTAAATAAATGGGAGCATAAGTATAGACATATAGACCTATGAAATATAAGTAAGTCCAGGAAAAACCCTAAAACATATGACCAACTGATTTTTAAGAAGGGTCACAAAGACCATTCAACGGGGAAAGATTGACTCCTCAATAAACAGGGCTGGGAAAGAAGCTATCCTCATATAAAAGAATAAAGTTGAACCCTTGCCTCACACCATAAGAAAAATTAACTCAAAATAGACTAGCAAACTATATTTAAGCAATAAAACCATAAAGCTCTTATAAGATAACAAAGAGAAGTCTGCCAGATTTGGGGTTAATAGAAATGGATTCTTAGATATGACAACATAAATCTAAGCAAAAACGGTAAGACACAGGTCACTTGAGCTTCATCAAAAGAAAAATGTTTGTGCATTAAAGGCCATTATGAAAAAAGTGAAAAAAACTGTAAGAAATAAAAGAAAATACTTGAAAAACAGATATCCATAATATATAAGAACTCTTATAACTCAGCAACAAAAAGACAAACAATCCAATTTAAAAATGGCAAAGGAATTGAATTAGCATTTCTCCAAAGATATATAATTAATCAATAAGACATAGGAATTTTATCAATATCATCACTCAAAACTACAATTAAATATTACTTCATACTCCCAAAGATGGTTACAATTAAAAAAAAAAAGTGTTCTCTCTGTATAAGAGAAGATATAGGAGCCCTTATACATTGTGGTGGGAATTAAGTAGTTCCACTGCTGTGAGAACAGTTTGGCAGTTTCTCAAAAAGTCAAATGAAATTACCCTAAAATAACTGAAAACAGGGACTTAAAATACTTATATGCTTGTATTTATTTTGATTTCACAGAAATCAAAAGGAAAAACCCAAATCTCTATGAAAGGATGAATAGATAAACTGTGGCATATGCTACAAGAGATTATTCAGCTATAAAATGGCTGATTGTTAAACAGGAATAAACCTCAAACACATGCTACACAGAAGAGGTCAGACTCATAGGGTCATGTATTGCACAATGCATTTATATGAGCTATCCAAAAATCAGTAAATTCAAGGACAGAAAGCAGACTACTGGTTCCCAGGGGCTATGAGAGGAAGGAATAGGAGTACCTACTTAATGGGTACAGGGTATTGTTTTGGGGGGGAGGTAAGGGGGATGGTGAAAATGTTTTGGAATTAGACACGGCAGCAGCACCACATTATGAATGTACTAAATGCCACTAGGTTGTTTATGTTATATAAATTTGATCTCAATAAAGATAATTTGATATTCATATACATACACACACATGCATATATACATACAAACACACACACACTCATGATTCAAACCAAGACACTAACTCTTCCATTGAGTTACTTTGTCATGGAACAGTTAAACCAGTAACAGTGCAGATGGGCATTGTCTGCATCCAAATGCCTTTCTGTGGAATGTTGAACATGGAACTGTTGTCAGGATAAATAAACAATACTCAAACCACCTAAGTACTGGTCCTGGAGAGGCAAATGACCCACGTCTGAGAGAACCTAGTTTAACTTAGGGGTGAGCTGAGAAGACAACATTGGCCTTTACTTTCTGTCCATCCAAATTAATCTACAGAAATGGACAGTCAAAGAAGTTCCACATTCTCCTTCACAGATGAGGAAGCTGAACCACACTCCTTCCCTGGCTCCTCATGGGACCTGGGGGTGCAGGGTGGAGAGGGGGACTTGGAAGAGACTACTTTGGCATAAGAAGAGTTTGTTATCATTTCACCAAATTCTAAAAAATTAACATTTTTTTCTATTCTCTCAGTACAAGTCTCACAATTAGCTTATCCAGAAGTATACCCTCAAGGGCAGCAGAATGGCTCTGCAGCTTATTTTTTGGATTCTTGTTCTTTTGGGGGTGAATTTTTTCAGTCCTCACAGAACATGATGGTGTCTAGAAGGTTTCCAGAGCACTAGAAAGTCACAATGAAAAAGCACCATCCCTTTAGCAATTTATATTCTGGGTCACATAAATTAATTCTTTGTCAACCCTTCTCTCAAAAATGATCAACCATAACATTTAAACTATTTATTTTGGTGATTCCAATTTGATTGCTAGCAAACAAAAAAGAGAACATCAAATTCTCTTTGGTCGTCATCTTCTCACAGGTCATCATCAACACAATGTGACTAAATCAAAAGGATTTGTTTCATATGGTAGGAGAAGCTGGAAGAGAAGGGACAGGTATCTTGACTCTCCAGATTTTTATGTTCAGATTTTTTCAATTTTTTCCTTGAACTATGTTAATATTATTTAAAAATTCAAGGAACTAACAATCTTAAGTCAATATTTCTGAACATTCAAAAATATCTTTCTTGTCTATTTAAGTTTGAAAACACTCATGCATTCTCTATTTCATTTCACTGGCTCTTAGGATATTTTACAAACCGTAAACAATCTCAAACTGACTAAATATTTAAGATTTTAGAGTGTTTCTGTTTTATTTAAATCCTTGGACTGGTTTCCATCATTTCATCATGAGTTCTTGAAATGAGAACTCTGTGTTAAGGAGGATTTAGAGACTTACAAAGCCCAAAGGAAATCATAACTCCTACATTTTTAATCATCCATCCTCCTACTGTATGACTTACCCCATAATTCCCACAAGAAAATGAAGAAAGTTTTGAAGAACGAGTTATTCTCAATGTAAATCTCCAGCCAGCCTCTGTCAATCATGTTAGCCTTTTCCTCTGGTTAGCCTTTCTCCACTTTCTGCCTGAAAACTACACTACTATTTAATTGCTTTGTGACTTCACATTTTTTTAAGAGGCAGAAAAACATAAAGAGCTAAAACAAGGAGATAGGTCCATTACCGTAAATTGTCCCTTTAAGCAATGGAACTCGCCTCTCTAGTGTAATAAGGTGGGCACTGTGAAAAACCCAGGCAAGTGCAATTCTGCAAAAGTTCAGAGGCCCCATCACTTACAGAAACCCTTACAGTCCTCTGGACTGCAGAGTCATACATCAGAAGCTAGGGCAGTTAGCTATATGCTTCGTAGTGTCAGTGTGAAGGGCACAGCTTGGTGAGTCACTGTGCTCTCCACCCTACTCCACCTCAAATTTACCTATTATTCTCCTGGGCCAAGAAAAGAAAAAATAGAAGAGAATGACTAGAGAGAAAGTTATGAAAAATGTTATAACCTGACAACACCCTATCTGCCACCTCCTTTCCCTGAAATCAGATACTTGTCATAATCCAGTGAAAATGTTTTCATTAAATGTTTACTCTCATGAACATGGATGAAATTTCTCCTCTCCCATTCTAATGGCTTTACTCTTAAATTGCCATTTCTTCCTCTGTATTGAGATGGAATTCATTATCAGATTATACCACATTCCTGAATTTGCCTCAGTCCCTGCCCTCTGGAAGATTACATCCAGTGATTGGCACAGACTAAGCGGTCTTGGTATTTAAAGCCCTGGGAAAATATCAATTAGTAATTTCTCTAAGATGCTGCCAGCCAGAAAACAAAGACTTCAAGTGTTTTTTAAAGCCTATTGAGTATATAAGAAAGCAGGTTTTACTATAGTTAATAAAACTGTATTGCATATTTGAAAGTTGCTAAGAGGTAAATCTTAAAAGCGCTCTCTTTTTTTTTTTCCAAGCTATGTAAGATGATAGATGTCAACTAGATTTATGTTGGTGGTCATTTTGAAATGATGCAAATAATCATTATGTTGTGTACACTCAAAACTAAAATTATATGCTAACCATACCTAACAAAAAATGGGTTTATAACATGCAAGTATATGAGAATGGATGAGTTTGGAAGTGTGTGTGAAGCATGTGTGAAGATCTGATATATGTACTAAGTATAAAAACGTCTGGAAGGATATACTATAGACTCAATAGTGTCTATTTTAACAGGTGAGGCCAGAAGGTAGGAGGCAAGAGTCTATTATTTTTCTGTGTACATGTTTTATGGCTTGAATTTGTGACAATGAGCATGTATTTTTTTATGATTTATTAAAAGTTCTGTTGCCTAATTTAATTTTAAATGTTAAAATGTAAAAGGGAATGGAGATCTACTTTTCCGAACAGGAACTAGCGTTCAAGGTTTTCAAATCATATTTGTCCTTAAAGCTCAGAGGTAATTAAGGAAAAGTAATTTAGTCACTGAAAAATCAAAAGTTCCTAGTTCTAACATCATGGCAGGTAGAATATCCAAAATGACACTGCCTAAATATCTACAGGTTTAGCAGCCTCAGAACAATAGAAGCCCATGGAAAAAGTCCCTAAGCTGGTAACACTGCCTCTTCCTTCCTCTTGGAAGTTCAGCTGCCACAGATGACCCCAGGAGCATCTTTCTTGATATTAAGCCAGCAAGCTCACAAGGAATTTGGCTCAAGCTGATGAGTACTTTCTGCATTTACTTTTTTTGCAATTAGTGAAAGACAAAAGAACTAGCCTCACTGTCCCCAAGGACTGGAATTGGGGGTTTATAAATGTGACAAAAATAAAATAACAAATATAAAAAAATGCGGTCTTTTTTTTTTTTTTTTTTGCTAGGAAGAATTAAGAATGTTTATTTAAATTAACATATTAAATTGGCAGTTTTCCCCTTTCTCCCGGCAACTCTCCTCCATACCACCAGTTTCACCCCCTGCAAATGCCCAAAAATGCTGTCTTAAGAGAATTACAAAATTTGCAATTGGCTAATCATTTGGGAAAAAATTAATTTTCATTCTATCTCAAAATATACATCAAACTAATTTTCAGAGAAGTGTTTTAAAAATATGAAACTAAAATAGAAAACAGGTGAATTTCTATGCAACCATGTGTTTAGAAGTGTTGATATTCATTCATTTATTCACTCACTCATTCATTCATTCACTCTACAAGTACTTTATGATAAGTACGAGAAACCTAGCTGGTGACAACACAGACAGGCCCTGGTCTATGGAGTCACAGGTTAGAGGGGGCAATAGGAAACAGGAAATAAATAAAAATAATAGTTGATTATTAATCAGTGCTCAAAGTGGGGGAAAAGAGATTATGAGATAAAAAACATTGGAAGGAATGACCAATGTTTGCCAGGATCATATTCTCCTTGAGGTGAAATTTAAGCAGAAACCTAAAAGACGAGGACAGAGTAACAGTTAACAACTGATAACCCAGTTCTGTGCCCTGGATAGTTTCTAAGAGCTTTACATAAATTAACCCACTTAATCCTCCCCAAACTATGATAGGTCGATTATGTGATGTTTTCAATGTTCCTGGGGAGAAAGAGGTGAAGTAACTTGCTCAAGATCACCAAACTCATTAGTGAAGAAGCCAGGTGATCTCAAGCTACCCTGTTCTGAGTTTGTCTCAAGACAGTCTCTCTGAACAAGGACTCAGTCACAGAAGTGTATGTGTGTAGGCTGGGAGGAGAAGGGTGGAAGGGAAGGGAAAGGGGAGGGAGAGAGAAAGCAGGAAAGAGCAATTGTGCATGCGGGCATGCACATGCATATATGGAAGTGCACGCACTTGTGTGTTCTAAGCAAAATCCCAGAGGCAGGAAAGAGGATGACATATTTCATGAGTTGAAAGGAGGCCAATAGGGCTGCTGGAACATAGTGTTCGAGAGCATCAGAGACGAGGCTGGAGAGCAGGCTAAGCCAGCTCATGCTGGGGCCTTACAAGCCTGGTTAAGAGAATGCCATGTTGGCTCAGGCAGGGATGTGCCATGATATGCCCACACTTGAAAGAGATTCCTCTGCTATGTGAAGAACAGATTAATTCAAGGGGAATAATAGCAAAGGACCAGTACTTCTCAGTTAGTCTATACAGAAACTACAGAAAAAGAGTTAAAATACTTAAAATTAAATTACTGACATATTTTAAAAACACTATACAAAATTCAAAGGCAAGGGTATAAAATTTTAATTTAATTTATTTTTCCCCTCATAGTCTTTTGTACCATCCTTGCCAAATTCATACTATTCTTTGTTTTAATTTAATTTTATAATATTAAATGTTTTACAATAAAAATACTCTGGCAAATCAGTGACAAGAAAACAAACATCCCTGTAGAGAAATGGACAAAGAATAGGAATTGAAAATTCACAAAAGAAGAAATAGAATGGCTTATAGCCATGTGATAAATGTTTATTAATCAAAAAAAAAATCCCAACAAATGGAAAAAGCTATTTTTCACCAATTTGCTAGCTAATATCAAGAACACAGAAAGAAGAAACTTCTTATACAATGTTGTGGGATTCCATTCCTTCCATTTTCCAGATAATATTTACATTACATATATATAATCTCCTGATTTTGTTTTAAGGAATAATTAAGAGTAGCTTAAAAATAGAGTTAGAAGGATATTCTTGACATGGATGTTCAGAGGGACAGTAGATTCCTAAACTAGAATCTTCAGCAGGATATAATAATTATACAGGATTTACTATTGATATGGAGAGTTTACAATTTATCAATTAAGAAAAACAGTTCACATTTTGTATTTTATAATCTTATTTAGACATACATACATGCATACATACATAAAAACATACCCTTCTCTCTCTCACACCCTTAGCTTCTATTTCTTCCTCCCCACTGGATACCTCTGTTCCCTTCCATAGGTCCAAGTTCCCTTATCCCAACTGCTGCCTCCTCAATATGGCATCCTGCTTCACACCTGCCTTTTAACTGAACATTTCCAGACCTGGACATCTATATCTGAACCTTTTCAATTACCATGTCATGAAGCATCAAGAGTAAGGATTTACAGTCAGGAGGCTCAGAGGGCACACCCAGCTCTGTTACTGACCATTTCCATGACCCTAAGTGAGCAAGTCACTTAATTCTCCCGTTTATTGCCTTCACTGTAAAACATGCCTACTAATACCTGTTTCTCCTCCCTCACAGTTATGTTTTGAGGATCAAGTAGGATAATGTGTGCGAAAGTGCTCTGTGGGTTTACGGAGCACGTCATCATTCCAGTTATTCCTGTTACTACTCTCTTCTCATTATCCTTGACCTCACAGCATCAAATTAGGCAGGGGCGCTTATTTGTGAACTTAAAGTTGGTCACAGTGTTAGTGCTACAATAATACAATGTCAGCACTCTAGTTTCTATTGACTTAGTAATTTGGTAATGCTATTTCATTGAAAACAAGTGTAACTTTTCTTTTTAATTATATGAACATTAATTTGTCATTGATTTATTTTCAGATGAAATACCATTATTTTACATCCTTGCTAATTTTTTGACAGTGTAGGATTTCTCCCCTCAGTTGTGGTAATCATAGTCCTGTGTATGGGCTTCTAAACAATTGTAGCAGCCAACAATAACTGAGCACATTCCAAGCATCAGGCACTGTTCTAGTGGACTTAATATCAAGTATCTCCTAGCATTTCTACAAGAGAGGTTTTGTTCTTATGTCCATTTTATTGATGAGAAAACTGACGCAAAGTGGTACAAGCATGAATTGAGCCCAGACATCTAGCTCTAACATCCATGCCCTTACCCACTGTCCTGCAATTGCTTTAGTGACAATGTGGGGTCTAGAATGGAG
The DNA here is from genome assembly GCA_004024945.1 of Uropsilus gracilis. Lineage (NCBI taxonomy): Eukaryota > Metazoa > Chordata > Mammalia > Eulipotyphla > Talpidae > Uropsilus > Uropsilus gracilis. The sequence continues at coordinate 47,673 of PVHY01001681.1, forward strand.
AGAAACCAGTCAGGAAGTTCTGGTTCTTAAGTGCTTGGGGTAAGAGATTATATGGATCTAAAGAAAGACACCTGGAATCTTTTAAAAAAGAAAACAAAGTTCTTTAAGTTGCTAACTACGAGTGTAGCTGAGGACTTCAGGTCATCAGGCATTTCCATATACTGCCAGGGAGAAAATAAACTGTGAATAACCTTCTCAGAAGACAGTCAACAGAGTGCGTAAGAAACCTGAATGGTGCAACCCCTATTCCCACAGACTCAGCAATGCCACTTGTGACAAACCCCAAGCAAATACTTTTGGACATGCACAAAAGATCTTCAATACTATATTGGTCTTACAATCAAATAAAGAAAAAAAAAATACAAATACATTCAACAAAAGGATATGGTATAAATAAACTGCTGCCTACACACATAAGTAAACATTTGCACTTTTTCTACACGTTGAAAACGGTGCAGGGAAAAAATAAGCATTTTGTTAAGGCAAAGATGTTTTTTAAAAAAAAGTTCATTGGTAAGGACACTGATGTCTAATTGGTTCAAGACCTGAGTGGGTTTGCCAGTGATGGGAACATGGCCAAGTCATGCAATATCTCTGAGCCTCAATTTTCTTATGTGCAAATGGGGTCAAGAAAAGTACCATCTCACAGGTTATATGAACTAATAAATGAATAGACATAAGAGAGCAAGCATGTGACAAAAGTTACTTACCTATAAAAATCTAGCAAGTGAACACTTTCAATGCATACATACATTTTACAAATAATATAATTTTAACACTATCTCTAGAAGTAGGATGATAAATATCTTCTTTTGAATGTTCTGTATTCCCTAAATTTTCTTTACTTGAATAAAGCCAGTACTATATTTAAATATTTCCATTTTTTCAGGTAGTGTTAATAAAATTCCTTTCACTCTATTAAGTTTCTCCAGTATAATTCAGTCTATGCATATTGCGCTTATGGACATAGAGTTTACCTTTATTGATTTAATCTGAGGCGCAATACATTTTCATCTTTCTTTTTCAGAGTCAAACAGTTTGCTCATATTTCATCCTATAAAAGTCTTTTCTGCATTCTCATACATTTGTAGATTAAGAGCATTCTGAAGAGATTATTAAAACATAAAGGATAGAGGAAGAGAATGGATTAATGTCTCAAAAAGACAAAATGAAAGGAGACAAATATGACAACTTCATGATTGTTATAAGGATAAAAAGCGTATCTTACCTCAACTATGTAAGGCCAGAAATTACTGCAATAAATATCTCAACTCCATAGATAATTTCCTAGTGTGGTCAAAAGATGGAAGTAATTCAATAGTTCAGCAGTCCATCCAGTACGGACAAGCATTCTGAAAGAAAAAGAATCTCGTTGAGGGAAATGTGATGAAGCAATATTCCTTTCTAGGTCTGAGACCTATGGGAGAGGGTAATCAATTATTACAAATGGCTGTGAAGTTTAGAAATCAAAGCAGTTAACTCACTTTCCTGTTGGGGGTGCAAAGAGCAGATCCCAGAATAAAAGGGAACCTAAGATATCATGCAAACATGAGTCACCTTTGACTTAGGTAAAAACTAGCTGCTTACTCTTGAAGTAATTCACCATCATTCAAAGTAAAGGGTGGCTCCTGCTGTCTTTTTTTTCAGTTCTGTTACTGTCAATATATACTAAGTCAGCTTATGAATACCACTGATTTTTACATTTTGATACCTCTGTCATTTCAGAGTCAGATTGCTCCATAAGAAATTGATGAACTTTCTCTTAAAACTAGATCCAGGCTGGGCATGGTGGCGCATAACTGTAGGTGGCAGCCTAGGAAGCCATGGCTGGGGCCAGGATTGCAGTTCGAGTCCCGCCTAGGGCACATAGCAAGACCTAGTCCCCAAAAAACAGCTGGGCATGGTGGCACACATCTGTAAACCTAGCTACTTGGCAAGCTGAGGCTGGGTATTGCTTGAGTCTGTGGTACCCTGGGCAATGTGGTACCCTGCGGTTCCATGGGCAAAAATAGCGAGACCTAGTCTCAAAAAAAAGAAAAAAACAACTAGATCCACTGAGGATTTTCTCTATGCAGCAGCTCTCCAGATTTAAAACATCACCCCTCTCCATCCACCACTTTCCCTTGAGGTCCTGCTGCTCACTACGTGATGTTTGATCAAAGTCTTTGGCATCCCTAACCTGTTTACAACAATTTCTAATCTGGCCTCTTTCTGCAGAGCATCACCTACCCACTTTCATCCTATTATGTGTGTAATCTCAAGTAGTTTCTGTCTCCTGGATCTAGGTTTTCTTGACTGTAAAATCAAGAACCATTTTAATATTCTCCATCCTATTGATGCTTTGAGACCAAATATGCCTGGTTTTGAATCCTGGCCCAGATACTTTGTAGAACTTAGATTTCATCAACTTTGAGTTTTTTATCTATAAAATGGGCATAATATTATCTACCCCTAAGGTAAGAATAACAATCATTGAAGTTTGTGTCTGATATATAGCAGGTGCTCAACAGTTGTAACTCACTACCACCCCACCTTATATGATATGTTCCCTCTACTTCTGAAGTTCTCTGTTCTAATTTTCAAATCTGGCATTTTCTTATGTCCATATCTACAATAGTATTAAATTCTTCTTCCTCTAAACATACTCTCTGCTGCTGCATTTCAGATTCTTCCATATTTGGCTCTATTTTAACTTTCTCCAATTTCCAGCAAATATGATCTGTAGCAATTAAACAAGTAAAAACAAATTCCAAAATAGTTTTACTCATCTCCTTTATAAAGGCCCACCTTGAGAGTCTCTGGTCTTGGAACATTCATCTTTCGGACAATTTAAGCCTCACACAATAATTTAAGAGTACTATCCACTTTTGTTTTTGTTTTGTTTTGTGCCTTGTTCTTGACTAGCTAGTTGCAAAGGGATTATTTTGATTATTTTGTTAGTTTTAAACTTCAATGTGGACAACATTAAGTTTTTTAAATCCCTATAGTTTATGAGTCAGCTCTGTAAGTGCTTTTTGAAATATATAAGACTTTGTGCCCTGGGGTCAAGATTCTTTTATTAAGTCTACCATTTTTATTTGTATGGAAATGTTCACATGGAGGGGGGTTATTTATCATCAATGAGTATACCATTCATAATTCATCTAGAGGCCTTTTCCTAGAGTCAGGGAGATGAATTCTAAGTAAGTCCAATGTTGTTGATTTTTATGTCAAATTAAACATTTCTAATCTCAAACACCACACTATGTTCAAATTCTAAGCAGCAACACGATGATTCAAGATGGGGAAAAACAATTGGATACGAAACGTCTTTTTAAAAAAATGATGGTTCAGTCGCCATCCTCATGGTAAAGAAATAATGGAAAACACAATACAAGGGAGATATGGAGAGAGAACCAAGGAAGGAGAGACTTAGCGAGTGGTTACAGAGGTAGGGATATAACCATGAAGGTGTGGAGGGACATGAGCCTAATGAAAGAGAGTGATGTCACATGCTATGGATGGGATCACCAAGATATCCCTGGATTTAACAAATATAAGGAGGTTACTGGTGATCCCTCAGGGCAATTTCCCATAGGACTGACATAGGATACAGATTGCAGGAGACTGGAGAAACTGGGAGGGCAAATGGAGACAAGCAAAGTCAAGAACGTTCAGTTATTAATCCAAAACATTTGCACTGATAATTTCTGACTTTGAAGTTCATCTGACTTGGCCTAAATAAAAACATGTCACCTCTTATTCTCTTGCTCTTCACCTATACATAGCAGCTCTATATGAATAATGGACCAGATAACCCTCCGCATCTTCTCTGACAACATTCTTGTGCCCAGTTTTGTTTCTCCAAGAAACATTACAGAACTATTCAATTACTATATGTCACCTAGTCTAAACATGTAAATAACTTTTTTTTCTTTAGCAAGTGACAGTTATTCATTATCATATGTCTATCAACAGAGCAAAAGTACAGACTTAGGTCAAATGCTGAAGATAGCTTTAAATGTTTGTGTTTTGTTTTTTATTTTAAAGCTAGTGCTTGTCCTTTAAGTTTAGAGCAAATAAAAACAAAGAAAAAAATTAAAAGCACTACTGGCCTTTTGTTGATGTTCTTATTTTGGTAGTATGCATGACATATATAAAAACAAAATGCAAATGTGCTGGGTATATAACTTTTATCGAATGGAATTATATGGCATTATTTGTACCATGTTTTTCCTATTTACTCTGATGAATTAGTGTCACTTAAAAGTCTTCTATTTCTTTATTTTTAATGACTTTATAATAATCCATTTTAAGAAATTCCCTTGAAGCACCTAAATCACTTTTAATTTTTGTATATAAATGGTGCTGAGATATGCACTAGGGTTAAAGTCATAGATCAAATGCATGGAAAACATGGATTTAACATTATTGATAACCTGCCACAGAGCGTTTGACCCAGTTTGTGCCTCACTGATACAAGGATGGTAAGTGTAGTACACTTCATATTCCCTCTAAAAGCAGGTAGTACAATTGTTTAAATTTATCCATTTTAAAAGACTATGTTCATTTTCATTAGCACTTCCTCAAGGTCTAACATTTTTTAGACTTCAATACTTTTAGTTCATGTTATTTATTTTTCTCTCACTGTTCATCTTATTAATGTAATAACTCTTCCTCTATCAAGGATATTAACTTATACCATAACAATGGAAAGACAGTGTATTAATTAGGGGCTTTTGGCTACCAGGAATAAAACCAGCCCAAACCAACTATGCCAGAAAGGATCTTTGCATGAACGCCAGCAAATAAATGTTGTCTCATGAGTTGCAAATGGTCTTCTCAAATCTTTTTTTATTTCCCCCCTCTTCCACCTCCCCCCCCCCCACCACAGCTACCTAGGAGCTGTCTCCAGGACCTGAGACCAAGAGCCCCTAGTCAGCAGGTTGCAGGTCACTGGGGTTACTGAAGCACTGGAATGGAACCCATCAGCCATGACCAAGCAAACAGGTCATGAATGGTGCTCATGGTCTTCTCAATTTTTTAACTTTAAAGTAGAAATATCACTTCTTTACCACACAATCCTCTACTCAGAAGATTAAATAAAATATGGGTAAAGCCTTGAGAGGAAGTAACCATTGCTACAACAAACAAGTGTAAAATTATGTTCACTTACTAAGCACTAAGTTTGCCAACAGCGAACAGTTATGAGTTTCAGCACCATGTGCTCTTTAAAGTTTTAAATTTATAAACTCCTCCTTACATCTCCTTTATGATGAATCTTTACTATGAAGTGATTCTGGTAAAAAGATTGGTTTAGGAACCAAAGCCACTTGATTAGTCATCACCAACAACCCCATGACACTTCATTTTCTAACACTTCAAATATCCTTAATGGTTCTTCAGTTGTTTATACATTAGTGATGTTTGTAGAAACAAAACACACCTGAACCTATGCTTTTGTCAGGGGTGAAGCAGCTCTGCGCTGTATAAATATTTTATGTACAGTTTGTGCTGAAATTCTAGATGAAGAGGCAGTCACAGAGCTTCTGTAATATGCTGGTTGCCCAAGATAGCATATTTTTATTAACGCTGTGTGCAAGGTTTGCCCTCATCCATAGAGTTCCCCTTTATTTAATTATGAATATATTCCACATATTATCTTATTCGTTAATCTATTATTTGTGCTATGGGCAGGGCATTATTTGACAATAATGGTAAAAGGAAGACTGCTGATCATTAAAACTGGTTGCACTCAAAATTAACCTAGTCGCTGAAAATTGGGTCACTGAAAATTCTGAGGGTAAAACTACAGAGTGTAAGTCAGGTAGGTGAACTTCTCTGCAAGAATATTAGTATAATTAAGCTGCTCACTGCCGAAAAAAAAAAGTGGGGGAGAGGAAACCTCTCCCCATTCTTTGATTAATTCACTGAAGATGTACAGAAAATGCTTAGAAATTTGAAGACTATTCTAGAATTAAAAGGTTCCAAACTAGCTCCAGAAATAGCCAAACAACCACAATATTTCAACCTCCCTTGCCAATTTCGGACAGGTACAACACCACACACATTGGTAGGCATGAGAGGAAGCCATGAGATTGGTTGCCATAGAATGGGGAGCTCATGCAACTAACCAGCCTCCATGACTACAGCAGAGGCAGCCACTGCACTGAGTGCCATGTTACAGGGGACAGGCTACAGAGTTACTGACTTGGAGGTAGGAGACTTTCGGATACTTTTATTTCTAAACTTTCTCCATTCATATGATCAGCCATCTTTGAAGAGAAAAAAAGGGCTTGACAAGAGAGCAACTTCCCCCAAACTGAAAGAGTTCTTGGAGAAGAGTGAGTGTGATAATCGCCCACTGTCAACACCCTGGGATGTCCAACGCCCGAAAGAATGGCCAGATGCTGAGAACTGAACATGGAGCTGTGACAAAACACCTTCCCCAGCTTCAAACATGGATCAGAAGGAGCAGGACTAGTGTGAACAAGGATGCCAATGGGCCTTCCTGGTTCTATGACCTGTTGCAAGAACCTGAGATACAGAAAACCCCTGGAAAGGTGGTGTGAAAAGAGACAGAGAACAACAGAACTAACTTTTCTGAAGTTCAGAATCAAAACTAAGTTGAAAATGCAACAATCTTGCAAGTGTGAGTTTGTGGACTAAGATTTATTCCTAATTCAACTTAATAATCAAATAAGCAAATGACAATATTTTTCTGACAAAATATATTCAACATAAATAGGTCGAGTGTTACTGAGAATTATAAGTGTTTTTACAATAGAGATTCAGGAAGCTTTTGCATCCTGGAAGCATTTTATTGGGAACTTGTAGTCTTGTTCATCATGACTGCTGTTTAAAAGAGTATGTATTGACCAAGATAAATGTGACCAGAGGCATCACCAGCTGATAGTCACTATGCCTCATGAGGTAGAGTATTTTGGAAAAGATTCATCACAATTTTGAACCCAATTCAACCTAGTCCCAGGTTTTCTAGATCCAACATTCAAATTTTCTTGATGTCAAAGATGAACACTCACACAGAGTGTGGTATTTATAAAAATATGTCAACTTGTTAATGGTATGAGTGGGGATGCTTTTGACTCCTTTTTGCAAACTACTCCCTTCTCTGGAATGTTCTGATCCAGCAACAAGGTCAACGGTAAACCTCCCAGTGTACACATACCTCACCAGATATGGCCCACGGAGACATATAAAGACACCAGATCCATGGTAGATCTCTACTAAGGCTTGCAAATGGAGGCTGAGGAGAAGACAGCCAGGTTCTGGATACAGGAGTATCTGGGAATATATGTTCTATGATGTCTCTATCCTTTTATACATTGAAGGGCACTTGGGTTGAGTCCAGGTTTTGGCAACTGTAAATAGTATATTATTATGCATGTATGTGTTATGTATATTGCATATATATGTATTTATGTAGATAGCTCTTTTCATATTAGATTTTTTAATGTTATTTGGATAATACCTAATACTGATATTGTTGGATCATATGGAATTTCCACTTTTATTTTCTTAAAAATTCTCCATATTGTTTTCCATAGGAACTGTACCAGCTTGCACTCCTACCAACACAGAATGAAAGTTCCTTTTTCACCACACTCTCGCTAACATTCGCTAATTGCATTTTTATGGGTCATCTACACAGTATGAAGCAGTATTTCAGTGTGATGCTGAACATTTTTTCCATGTCTGTAGGCCATCTGAATGTTTTCTGTACAGAAATATCTATTGAAGTTCTCTGCCCATTTTTTAATTTGTTTCTTTGTTGTTTAAGTATTTCATAATTTTGGAGATTATCCTCTTGTCAGATATATGGTATACAAATATTTTTCCCATTCTGTAGGTTAGCATTTTGTTTTTGTGACAGTTTCTTTTGAGGTCAAAAATTTAATTTTTTATAGCTCCACTTGCTTATTTTTTGTTTCATTTTTCTTGCTGTTGAGGTTATTGTAGTCACAAATACATCTTTGTAGTAGATATTCTGTAGGGTTTCCCCTTTCAAGTACTTTGTGATCTTAATTCTTATGTCCAAAATTTTAATTCATTATGAATTAATTTTTGTGATTGAGTTAAATAAGGATCTTGCTTTATTTTTATGGGTCTTGCTTTATTTTTTGCATGTGGTTTGCCATGTTTCCCAGCACCATTTATTAAAATGGTTATCCTTTCTCCATTGTGTGTCCATAACTTCTTTGTCAAAGATTAACTGTCCATATTTATTTAAATTTATCTCTGGGCCTTCAAGTCTGTTCTTTTAGTTTGAGTTTCTGTTTTAGTTCCAGTGCCACACTGTTTTAATTACTGTTGCTGTATATTACTGTTTGAAGTCAAGAAGTGTGATACCCTCATTTTTCCTTTTACTCTCAAGATTGTTCCAGCTATGGAATGGATATGGAGAGAAAGGCAGAATTATACACTGCTGGTGGGAATACAAACTGGTCCAGCCACTATGGGAAGCTGTGTGGAGGAACCTCAAACTACTGAAATGTAACTACCATTCAATCCAGCAATCCCCCTTATGGCAATCTACCCAAAGAACACAAAAACACTAATTTAAAAGGACACATGTACTCAAAAAGCACCACTTACAATAGACAGGATATGGAAACAACCTGAATGATCACAAATAGACAAACTGATCAGAAAGTTGTGGTATATGTACACAATGGAATATTATTCAACAATCTAAAAATATTTGATGCATTTATGATAATAAGGATGGTCCTAGAAGGAATCATGCTAGCAGAAATAAGCTGGAAAGAAAAAGAGAAATACTGGATGATCTCACCTATGTGAAGGATATAGGGAAAGCAAACAAAAGAACAAGCAAAATTTGCACAGCGCACAGAGCAAGAGAAAGAGGGGAGTAAAATTGGGGTAGGAATAGGCACAAGAGATTAAGATGACAGTTCACAGGTGACAAGGTGGTGGGAGAACTATGGGTTATACAACACTGTAAAATATATATGTGCAATCAATTAAAAAATAAAATTAAGAAAAAGATTGTTCTAGCTATTTGGTGCCTTTTGTGATTCCATTTAAATTTGATAATTGTTCTATTTCCTTAGAAAAGTCATTGGTCTTTTGATAGGGATTGCATTAAATCTGCAAATTGCTTTGGGTAGTATGACCATTTTAACATTAATTCTCCCAATCCATGAGCACAGAAGTCTTCTATTTTTTTGGTGTCTTCTTTTATTTTCTTCAGTTTTTACTTAACTTCCTCTATAGTTTTTACTTAAAAGGAACCCCCCCCTTCTCTCATTTTTATTCCAAGGCATTTCATTATTTTTAGTGTGATTGTAGATGGAACTGTATTCCTTATTTCCCTTTCTCCTGTACATTATTTGCATATAGGGCCACCAATTTAGTGTACTGCTTTTGTATTTGCCCACCTTACTGTATTCTATTATTTCTAAATAAAGTGCATTTTTTTGGTAGAATTTCTTGGTTTCTATATTAGTATGTCATCTGAAAATACTGAATCTCACTTCTTTTCCTCTTCTTTGAGTTCCATATTTATTTGTTTGTTTGTTTGTTTGTTTGTTTATTTATTTTTGCTTAGTTGCTTCCAATTAAGCAATTAGCTAGGATTTCCAAAACTATGTTGAATAACAGTGGTGATTCTCTGTCTTGATCCTGCTATTAATGGAAATGCTTTCAGTTTTTCACCACTGAAGATGATATTGACTGTGGGTTTGTCATAAGAGGCCCAAACTTCATAGATCATGACCCTCTGAAGAAAGGAATAAAAGGAAAGTTGAGTAGAAAATGAAGAGAATCTAAGCAGAGAATACAGTTTACTACAAACAAAACAAGAGGTAGAGGTGACTAAAGTCACTCCTCAAATTAAGATCAAGTATTAAAGCCCCAGATGCCCCACCTACCTCCACCTCACATCAAGGTAAACTAAGAAGAAAACATAAAAATAAATCCCTAGACCCCCAAGTTCTAAATAAGGACTTAGAAAGCCAAGAACACCACAACATAAGATGAGAGATCTAAATCAACAACAGAACTGTAAGGGGGAGAAATAAATAGGTAGAACCAGTCTAGTTATATACCAAAGAGCAGACAATAAGAGACCTAAAGCAGGAATTCAAGTAAACCCTCCATAGTAACCAAAAGTCCAGAATAGACACCCACAGGGGATATTGCAAAGAAACTAATAGAAATTCTATGGAGAATGATCCAGAAAGAGAAGATAGAAACAATAAAAATTAAACAAAAATCAAAGACAAAATGACTAATAAACAGTTCATATCAATGTGAATGGCCCTAATTCACCAATAAAGGAACATAAGCCAATAATGTGAACTGAAAAATGCCAGTCATCAATATTTTGTTTACAAAAAACCTATTAAAACAAAGACACAAACTAAAAATAAGGCCATACATGCTAATAATTCAAAGAGCAAATATGGAACTGCCATTTTCATATGTGATAAGTTAGATTTTCAACTGAAAAGGGTAAAAGGGACAAAGATGGACACTATATAATGATCCAGGGAATGACTCACCATGAAGACATAACTCATTAATATTTATGATCCAAAGAGAGGAGCACCTAGTTATATAAAGCAACCATTAACAGATCCGAAAACAACATATCAACTGAAATACTATAATTGTTGCAGACATCAACATACCACTGACACAAAGGGATAGATCATCCAGACAGAAAACTAACAAGGAAATAAATGCCTTAGTTGAAGTATGAAGTATTGCATCAGATAACTTACTGGACATTTATAGTTTTTCATCCTAAATGCAATGAATACACTTTCTTCTCCACTGCACATCAGACATTTTCAAGAATAGATCATATGCTAGGACATAAAACAAGTCTCAGAAGTATATTAAAATAAAAATGATATCAAACATCTTCACAGACCACAATGCCATATAGCTAGAAATTAACCATAAAAGTAATGCTGGAACAAACCAAATATGTGAGACTGAACAAAGTGTTTCTGAATAATTCTCAAGCCAATGAATAGATCAAAAAAGAGAATGAAAAAATACCAAGAGACTAATGATCAAGAGAGACAAATTACCAGATCCTATGGGATGTTTCAGAAGCATAACACATGGAAGTTTACAGTAATTTCACCCACATGAAAAATAAGAAAAACCTCAATGCAAATGTAACACTGTAGTTGAAAAAAAAAACGGGAAAAATAACAGAAGCATGCAAAAACCAGTAGGAGGCAAAAAATAATAAAAATGAGAGCAAAAATAAAATAGAAAACAAAAAGATATTTCAAAAGATCAGTGAAACCAAGAGCTGATGCTTTGGAAAAATAAACAAAAATTGGCAAGCCATTTGCCATCCTTTCTTTTGTTACCATGTTATCAAGCTAATAATCCAGTGAGCTGAATAAGCATTGAATCAAGTCAGAGGGAAGTAGACCCAGGATGGGCACGGAAGGAGGATGCAGAATAGGCCAGTACTTGGTGAGTCAAGACACCCTACTGGAAACAGCAGCTAATCACTAGTCCTTTTGTCCCTACATTTAAGTGAGACTCCCTTACCAAAATTTACCGTACAGAACCCTAATTTTCTCGCTTGTTACTTAATATGCCACTTCAACTAACTGTATGGATATAGAGGTTCTTTCCCCTATACAGTCAGTTTCTCTTGTTTTAAGTTGCAGGCATTTTACTAAATCAAGATATAATAGTAACACTAAGAGCTTTGAGAGCTCTACCCCATGTACAGACTTGTCATCCTACAGGTGGAATTTTTAGCATAGTTTGGGCCTATACTTCAAATGAAAGTTAAATATTATACAGAGGTGGGAGGTAAAGGTTGCCTAGCATACTATACTGTCAGCCTTCTGACAGAGAACTGGTAGTTTCTGAAATAACTTCTCATAGAAACATCCAAATACAATTTCTTGAAATGGCAAAGAATATTTCAATTTGAAATTGGTATTATATATATATATGTCATATTTAAGTTTTCCTTAAAAACTTGCATTGCCATTGTAACAATGTATATATCTATCTGTTTAAACATCTGCTGTGTATTTAGGGGAAAAAACCAATAGTGAGAAGTAGTAAGCTGACATGGTCCCAGAGAAGAAAAAATAACCCTTAGATTAATAAGACTTTTAAAGATTATTATTATTTTATCTAAGAGTAAAATAAATCTTAGATTTTTAAGAATGTAGCTTTTGTCACCAACTGTGTGATTTTCCTTGGACAAGTACTAATTTTGTGCATTAACCTCCCATACCTAAACTGACACTACTTACCTCTACAGTGTTATGTGTGATTGAATTACTGTGATTTTTTTACAGATGTAACCAAGCAGCAGCTGCTGCCTTGTCTTGTGGACTATTATTAACTGCTTTAATTGAAATAACATACAGCATTGAATACAAGTACTCCAAGACACTTCACTCACCAGACAAGATGGGGAAAACCTTTATCTTAATAAAACCTAAGAAATGTCAGCCTTCTCAAAATTCAGGATAAATAAGTTTCCTTCCTCATGAAAACAACAACAAATTTCAACCAAGTTCTACTATGTGTATAAAGACAGGCCAAACACATACAGGTTTTATATTTAAAAAGAGGGGGGCAGAGCAAAAAAAAAAAAAAAAATATATATATATATATATATATATATATACACTTTTTAAAAAAGAACTACCTTCACAAAAAGAATTACAGAATATAAAGCTTTTTTCTAGGGAAAAAGGATGGTATGGGAGCTCGTGTCAATATTAACAACCATATAAATGCCATACTTCAATCTAGGGAAGAGTGGGAATCAAGGCCTGTTTCTCCCGAGTGCCCTGGTCAGCGGGTCAAGCAGTAAAGTTTGCCAAGGAAATGTTCTCTCAACCTCATTAATTATCAGAGTGCAGACTCTGGTATTTCAGCACAGACAGCTGGCAACCTGCCCACTCACCAGGCTACGTTCCTTAGCCTGCACAGAATGTTACAGGCATATAACTTCAGTCACCTTTCTCAAGAGAATAGTGGGTCTGAAGTGCGGTTTTACAAATATGCGCAATCGAAGGAGTAAACAAGAAACTGCTAGTAAAGAATCAGTGGTCTCAACTTCTGTAGAGCAAGACCACTCCTACTCTAAAGATGAACCCAGGTTGCCCGGGCAGGCAGCCTGCAAGCAGAGAGAAGAGGTGTATGGGCACAACCCTCCTAATGCCCCTACTGTCTCCTCCAAATAACTCCCAGTTTATACTCAAAGTATTTAGTTAGCTAAAGTTAACTACAATTACAAAAGCCAGAAGTTTGCAGTTTATTAACCCAGTCTAATGTTAAACATCTTCAAAATGTGTAACTACTAACACCTTGTAAAGCAGGAAGAGTGACATTCCCCCCTCAGTCACTGTTACCACAAATGACAACTCTGTGTCTTTTTATTCACAATTTTAAAGCGAACATAAATCAATCTCAAGGGAAGATAGTGAAAGAAACGGTCAGTTTATTTATTTATTTTTAATCTAAAATTTATTAATTTTTAATAATTTATTTACATATAAATTTCACATCTTTGTAATCCTCGGGGTTCACCCACCACCTTCTCTCCCTGACCCTTCCCACCCTCTCCTGCCCCCGAGTTGTGTACTTCAGTTTGGTTGTTAGCTTGTTTTGACTTTTCCTCCTGGCCTTTTGCTTGTTATCCCTATAGCCCATATATAAGTGAAACCATTTGGTTTCTGTCTTTTTCTTTCTAACTTGTTTCTGCTAACATGAGTTCTTCTAAGCACATTCATGTTATCATAAAATCATCAAATTTGTTGCTTTTAATTGATGAGTAATATTACATTGTGTATATACACCATATCTTTTTCATCCAGTCTTATATTTTGGGACATTTGGGTTTTTTCATGTCCTTGCAATTATAAATAGTGCTGCAATAAACATCCAAGCACAGGTGTCCCTTTGTACAGGTCTCCTTTGGGTAGATTCCCAGAAGAGCAACTGTTGGGTCAAATGGTAGTTCCATTTTCATTAGTTTGAGGGTCTTCCACACAGCTTTCCATAGTGGCTGGACCAGTTTAAATTCCCACCAGCAGTGTAAGAGTGTTCCTCTCCCCACATACTCACCAGCACTTGTTGTCCAATTTTGGGATGTGGGCCATTCTTACTGGTGGTATCTTAAGGTGGTATCTCATTGTGGTTTTGATTTGCATTTCCCTGGTTGCTAGTGATGTTAAGCATTTTTTCATGTGCCTGTTGGCCATTTGCATTTCCTCTTTGGAGAAGTATCTTTTCAGTTCTTCCCACTTTTTAACTGGTTTTTTTTATTTGTTCTTGTTAAGTTGTGTGAGTTTTTTGTATAACTTTGTCAAAGATTTTATCATTTTCTTAAAAAATAAAACCCCCTGGTATCTTCATTAACTTTCTTATCAATAACTCAAGTCCTAATTTTTATTTATTAAATAAATTTAGAAACTGACAAGGCAACTTTTTATTGCTCTCTACATTTACAAATGATCTCTAATGACTCAAGTCTAGAGACTGTTTTTTAAAAATGACACAACTTATTTTGGACATAAAAGAAGCACCAGATTCTTTTACAGCAGCAGTGTATTAGCATCATGAGTCCCACAGGACAGATTCTTTTCCACCAGACAGTAATTAAATTTATGCTAGATTAAATATTTTTCTCAAAACATTGTAGAAAGTGTAGCTTTCCTTTTAAGTCTAAATTTTATTTTATAAAGATATATACTGAAGCAATATTCAACAATACTTCAAAATATGAAAATAAGTCTTAAGGATGTCTACAACCTGATACAACCTCCATGTTCTAATATAGCAAATCGTATTTCAGACACTCTTGAATATACAGAAAAATGGAAACATCATTCTGCCAAAAATTACCACTGTCACCTCATAAGTTATAATGCATGTGAAGAATGCACTGAAATACTTAAAATTCCTGCCTGACATATATATCTTTTAAGAAGACAAATATTTTAAATCATTTTATTTAAAAAACTGCAAGCTAAAGACATGTAAGTGTGGGGGTGGGGGTGAAATGTTGACTTTCTAGTTACAACTTGTTTTAAAGCAAAATAACTGGGAAAAAGAGAAAAGGGACATATCCTCCCAGTGACCTCTTGGGCAGCTATGTAGAAACATGCCCAGTTACAATATCCCCAAGTTGTCCTAAACCCAGATTCCCTGGTTAAACTGGGAAGAATATCACTTGGTGAATTCAGGACTTGACAAGAGATTGAAAAAGAAAATCTGTTTAGAAAAAGTGCTCAAATTATTCATTAAGTATTTTCTCTCTCAGCTATATTTCTTTCTCTTTGAGTTATGTGAACTGCATTTTAAACAAAATTAATTACCTGTAATTAAGAAACACATCATTCTATATGTCCAAGTTTCTAACTATGATTCAAAATTACCATTGTATCCCAGCATTCACTTTAAAATAAAATTGCATGAATTTCTAACTGTAAACTGACTTGAGTTTATAAGTGTCTAAGGAGAACATATCTTGGTCATTGTTTGTTAAAAATATATTTGTTCTTAAGAATATCTTTTGAGGCAAGGCTTACAGGTGCTACATGCCTGTAAGCGGCAGCCTAGGAAGCCATGGCTGGGGCCAGGGATGGCAGTTTGAGTCCCACCAGGAGCACATAGCGAGACCTAGTTCCAAAAAAATACAGCTGGGCACGGTGGCGTGCACCTGTATTCCCAGCTACCTGGGAAGCTGAGGCTGGGGATTGTTTTGAGTCTGTGGTACCCCAGGTAACATGAGCCTGCAGTTCCACAAGCAAAAAAAGTGAGACCTAGTGTTAAAAAATATATATCTTTTGACTTAAAAGTGAAACATAGCTATTTCCTTAACCATTAAAAAGAAAAAGAGCAAGTTACCTTGCTCAACAGCTTCTGATCTCTTCTGCAAAATCTTAACAGTCAATGCTTTCCTCACTAGAACTTTTTATTTTTCTAGTGTAGGTGTTTAGAATTTCCACTTAAGAAGGGTTCCAACATAATAACAAATTCATTAACATCAGTTGCCAAAGGAACACTATGTAACTTCTGCATTACCCCAACCTCCAGCAATTGTCAACAATCCCTCTGGTGAGGCTTTTCTCCCAGGTCTGGTGTGTACATAGCTATATCAAGTATCACTGTTTGCCCTGGTAACAATGGCTTTTCTTGTGGAGAAGACACATGACACCACCTTGTCACACAAAACACTCAACAGTGGAGTCCGTCTGGGGTGGCAGCAGCAGCTGGGCATAGAAGCTCAAGAACCATCCAGCCCAGTTCAGAGGTATTCACATACAATCAAGAGTGAAAGCTGGCTCCATTTTTAAAAGAAATTAATTGTGCAAGATGTAGATAGGACATTTAACTTTTAAATGTTTACAACTTTTCAACCTGCAATTTTCTGTCTCCTAATACATACTAAAAACATATTGTTTAAAAATAAAATCCAGATTTAGGTAGTATTCACTATCCCACTATTACAATAGCAAAAAAAGTTTAAAACTCATTACTCAATTATTATAAAAATATTAGTCTTGTCTATATCTAATATTGAGCAAATAATTTATAGTTTACAAAGTTAAGTGCTAAAAGGGTATAAAGTTGAAGAAATCATACAAAAACATATAAATGATTGGAAAGGAATGCATCAATATTACACTGGGAACCAGGTGAGAAGTCAGGATGCTAAGGATTAAAAAAAACCCACCCTATCCTCTAGAAGTTCAAGGACCAGAATGTCATATAAATAAGAAGAGAATCCGTGATTCTTATCAGGTTTCCCACAACTATCTGTTTAGAACTACAAGCAGCCTGCACTAATCTAAGTATTTCAATTCCTTTCTAGTGACACAGCAATTATGGATCAAAGAGGATACCGGGAATAAATTGAATTTTCTGGATCAGTGGTCACTAACTTTTTCTGGACTACAGGCTAATTGGATATTTAAAAATAAAATGGAACTTCACCCTAGCAAAGCAAGCTTAGACATAATTTTAGATTCAATTTTTATTAATATTTCTTACCTAAAATCCAAAGGTATTAGATCTGTGATTTTACTCTTCTTTAGAAAATACAGAGATACACATACACATACAGTGAAATTATATATACACATACAATATGATTATGCAATCTAAAGCTGAAAGAGTATTTGTTTCAACAATGCAAAGCACTTCTGAGGTTTATTTATAGGCTTATCTTTTCAGTAGCATCATATTAATAGTGGTAATGAGAGAAGTCTCATCAGAAATAAAATACCACATTTATTCTCAAATACAATGCACTGAACTAACACAGACAGAATATCTCTCCAATTAGACAATGGTTATTCAGAACTCTCAGTTAATGGAATATTCAGTTTAAATCTGAACACAATGCACAAAGAACAGAAATATAGACAAAGTTGCCATACCAGGGACATGGATAAGAGAATTAGCCTCCTGGAAATAATGACTCTAGTGAAGGTAAAAATAAAATTAGCAAAGAATAAAAATAAAATTATTTTCTATGATTAGCAACTGGTTAGCAAATAATTAAAAGTTTAAAAAAAACAATGAAGTGGTTTACACAACAGAAGTATGGTACACAGTATTGGTTCATCTTTTCTTTTAAACAACCAAAAAAAGGTCCTTGATATAATACCTTTTCCCGTATAATCAGAAATCATCTAAAAATGAGGGTTATCAGAGTCACTCTGACAGAGGACCAAGGAATCCAACTCCCAATTTGTAAGATATGCAAGCAGCATTTATTCTACAAAGATGAAAAAGACATGCTTTCAAGGGGAAAATACTGTTCTATGCTGATTCAGCCTATAATCCACAATTTTCAACACAGTCTATTAAATGAGTTGTAACTATGAGCCAAACATAAAAAAAAGACAAAATTTCTTCTTTGATGAAGCCTATAAGCTCTTTTATGTATTAGATAGATTTAAGATAAAGCTAAACATTTCATTAGTTGACGGTGACAACTAATATTTGTATAGTGTTTTATATGTTATAAAGCACTTTCCCATATACCATATTATGTAATTCTCAAAGCAATTAACTTATCAAAGAGTTCTGAATATTGGTAACTGTCTCATTTTACAAGCTAAGAAACTATGACTTGTGTAGAAAACGCAATTTCCTTAATTTGGAAAAGTTCAACTATTAATATAAGTTACAAAATGATTTATTTGCTAACCAACTGTAGGGTCTCAGGCTAAATGACTCCTTTGCTGTTTTCTGTCACATAAAGATTCTTAATGACTTTGGTATAACAGTAACAATGATGCAGTAAGGCTGAAACATGGCATCTCTAGATAATCACCTCATCTTACACAAAAACTTTCATGACATTTCTTAAGAATCTTAGATCACTATCCAATACACAAATTACTGCCAAAATCCTCTCTACAACATCTCTTACTGGGTAATCCAACTTCTAAAATCCTAATGGTAAGGTCATGTGACAATAAGTATCCAAAATAATGTGTCTTTTTAAATGGATTGAAATAAAATGACCCAGCTTATTCTGCTTCTGAGAATTTGTCCTAAGGAAGTAGCTTGATTCCTATTTTATGTGTGTATACTTAGAAAAAAAATCTTAAATTAAATGACAAAGTAAACAGGTGCTGGCATGGATGTGGAGAGAAAGGAACACTCTTACACTGCTGGTGGAAATTTAAACTGGCCCAGCCACTATGGAAAGCTGTGTTGAGGACCCTCAAACTAATGAAAATAGAACTACCATTTGACCCAGGAATTGCTCTTCTGGGAATCTACCCAGAAGAGATCTCAGTAGTTATACGGAGGGACACCTGTGCTCAGATTTATTGCAGCACTATTTATAATTGCAAGGACACAGAAACAACCCAAATGTCCCAAAACAGACGACTGGATGAAAAATATATGGTAAATATACACAATGGAATATTACTCATCAAATAAAAATGACAAACTTGATGAATTTGAGATAACATGGATGTACCTAGAATAAATCATATTAGTAAAAACAAGTCAGAAAGAAAAAGACAGAAACCAAATGGTTTCATTAATATATAGGACATAGGGAAAACAAAGAAAAGGTCAGGAGGAAAAGTCAAAACAAGCTAACAACCAAACTACAGTACACAAATGGGGGGTGGGGAATGTGTGGGAGCACTCAGGGAGGGGAGGAGGTAGGTGAACTCCAGGGATTACAAAGATGTGAAAATTATATATAAAAATTATTAAAGAAAAAAATAAACAACAAAGTAATAAGTATGTTTTCTTTATGTCTATTTAAATGTTCTAATTCTGTTTCCTGAAGCTGAAAATTAAATTTGCTCTCTTTTCCACTCAACAGCCCTTCAGCTTCTGGTAGGACAGTTTCTAGTTCATTTACCTCTCTGGCTTGCCATCTTAAAATGCAGAACTGAAAGCAAACCTTCAGAGGCAGAGTGACCAAGGCAGAAAACAAGGGGATGATTATCTCCTTTGTTTGACCACTGTGACACTACTGCTGTGAGAAATGACCAACCAAGTCAAGCAATTGGCTAAAAACACTTAAATATTTTTTTAAGAGTTACTATTGACCCACATATGCAACTATTTTTTCCTCCCTATCCTTGAGATAAGGAAGTTGCATTCAATAAAGTGTGATAGCATACGTGTTCATTTTGACCACCTTCAGCCTTTGTATGCCTTTTTATCCTGTCCTGATTTATGAAAGCTAATTGGTTGGCTTCCCTCCCAACAATGGGATAGAGAGAAACCTGATCTACCATTCTTGATCCAAGACCACTTTCTCAAACCAGGTTGTGTGTCATTTTGGAAGGGCTATTCACATCATTTTATGATAACTTCAAATGTTTTGCATTAAAAAAATGGGCATTATGTAGGAAATGCACATTCTGATTTAAAAAATAAATTTTAAAAAGAATTCATCTTTGTGACAAAACATGACTTTTAGCTCCTGTATTATTACCAGATTCTGGTTTCTTGAGTTCTCTGAGAAACATAAATAATGGAGATAACACTGCAGGTATCAAGTAGGAGTTTATGAAAGTGCATGTCATTGGATAAGGGAGTCAGCATCAGGGACATAGATGGTATGCTACTCTCTGAGAAATAGGTGGAGGCTCTATTTGAAGTTTTAACCCAGCATAATTAGAGGGCTGGAGCCACTTTTGTGCTTTTCTTTCCATGAAGTCATTTTGTCTCTAAGAACTCATGATCACCTCTTTTTTCTGTGATCTGTTCATGGTGAACTCCACCACAGTAGCCTAGGGGGATGTGGTGGCAACAATTCTATCTAAAGTATGTATTGGGGAAACCTTCCCCTTAGAGATAGGCACAGTCATATCAGAATGGGGAAGGTAATCTTGTCTCACATCTTCATTAGAGAAAATGGTGGTTTCTTGGTTTCTACCAGATAGTGACTTGGGGTGGAGGTGGGGAGGGCTTCAGTCCAAGCTGATTTCCAGTATTACAGAGTTTTCCAAGACTCACCAGACCCTATTTCCTACCTAACACAGTATGATTCCCAGAATATATACTCCTTCCCACAAATCAGTATTAGGCACCTTCCACTTTAAAAAACAAAGTATACAATTTCCTGTTCTTTTGATGAAAAAGTAACAGTAATATTGGCAAAATAGTAAATGCACAAAATCAAATGATTAATCAACCTGCAATACATCTGTGTATCTTACGATACTCAATTCCATACTTATCCTTATTTTCCAACTTATCCTTAAAATTGTCTTAGGAAACTTAATCAAACCTTATTTTAGTCTGATATCCCACAACTATGATATTATTCAAAATTTCTTCAATAAAAATTAATTTTTTAAAAAGACGAGGTCAGTTTAGGAAACATTTGCTCTTAGGAAGCCCACACTGTCTTCATAAAACCTATGGAATCACAAACTATTTCTTCCTCCATCTACTCTATTCCAGATTTTTTCACACCTATTAACAAGGCACAGGGCTAGGTCTAAGAAAGAGAAAACAATGAGTTAGTTTATCTCCTAGAAGGGAAAGTGCTGACATACTTGCAAGAAACTCCAAAGCAAGATGAAAAAGCTTTAAGAAGTTACCTAAAGCAGGAAAGCAAGAGAGACCAACTGTCTGCTTGCATGGACCAGAGATGCTTGAAGAGTAGGACTAGCTATATGTAACATAAGTAGAACTGGAGCACAGTATAGCGTCACTAACATAGTTAACCTGTTAGGACTAATTTTGCTTTCTGAGTCAATCCTGTTAAAATCTACTATTTTCTATTTCAGATAACTGAATTGTTTTCATTTGCCCATCTTTTTAATTTTTTGACCTTTAACCTATCTTCCAAGATAGAAATAGAAATCAACAAATCAGAAAATATTATGTCCTAGTGCTTGTGAAAGCATCTTCAGCTTTGGAACAAGTTTTCAAATGGATTCCCTTTAGCAATATGTTTTTAAGTGTCCTAAGATATAAATTTGGGCCTGAACAATCAAAATTCAAGTATCTTCATTTTTCAATCATCTCCCTCAATGTAGGCATCCTCACACTTTTACTTACCTTTTTGCCATTTCCACTTAAAAAATCATCAACTTGAGTTTTCTAAGCTTAAAAAAGTTACACAAGTGAATGGTAACATTGACTGTCTCTTTAGAAACTACAGTGTAAACTAAACAAAAGCAAAACAAGAAGCCCAATCAAAAAATGGGGAGAACTAAAAAGGCACATCTCCAAAGAAGAAATACAAATGGCCAACAGGAAGAATTGCTCAACATCACTAGCAATAAAGGAAATGCAAATCAAATGGCCCCAATGAGATACCACCTTACACCAGTAAGAATGGCCCACAACCAAAGAATGGGCAACAACAAGCGCCAGTGAGGATGTGGAGAGAAAGGAACACTCTTACACTGCTGAATGGAGATTAAACTGGTCCAACCACTATGGAAAGCTGTGTGGAGGACCCTCAAATTAATGAAAATGGAACTACCATATCACCCAGCAATTGCTCTCTTGGGAATCTACCCAAAGGAGACCTCAATGTGGGTACAAAGGTTCACCTGTGCTCAGATGCTTAGTGCAGCACTATTTATAATTGCAAGGACTTGGAAGCAACCTAAATGCCCCAAAACAGAGGATTGGATGAAAAAAATGTGGTATATATACACAATGTAATATTACTCATAAATTAAAAATGGCAAATTTGATGATTTTATGATAACATGGATATACTTAGAAGAAATCATATTAGCAGAAACAAGTCATAAAGAAAAAGACAGAAACCAAATGGTTTCACTAATATATGGGATATAGGAAAAAATAAACAAAAGCCATGAGGAAAAGTAAAAACAAGCTAACCACCAAACTAAAGCATACAACTGTGGGCAGGGGGGAAAGGGGAGGATCGGTGGGGAGGGCGGGAGAGGTGAATCCCTGGGATTACAAAGATGTGAAATTTATATATAAATAAATTTAAAAACTTTGAAAAAAAAGAAACTACAATGTACAAAAAATTAAAAATGGATGACCACTATAAAAATATTTGAGTAAGATTCTAAATAGCTACTTCCTTTGAATTTTAGAGAGATTAGAATAAATCTTCAAGACCACAACAAAAAACTAGACAATTTAAAGGAACGTGACAATCTTTCGGAAGGAAAAAACATTCATTGCCATTAGTGAAATACTCCCCCCAAAAGCTAGTTACAAAGAATAGATCTTCACTATTCATATATTCTGTATTTGCAAAATGATCACCTCACTAGAGTTTATCTATAAGCCCCAAAGCAATTCCCAAGGTCATCCATGGACCTGCACAGAGTGGGGAAACATTCTGAGCCTCTACACACATTCCAGCTGAGGTCAGAGGAGAAGAGGTTCTGCTTTTCTTTTTTCAATCCTCATACTGTAAACAAGTGTTCTATTCGCAGTCACTTGGTTCCATTTTTTTTGTATATTTGTTGTTAATTTTGTTGATTAAACTATATCCCTAGGAACAGTGCTGATGTGGTATCTAGTGCTCCTCAGCACAAAAAGGCTGTCATGCATTGGGGATGGGTGTTATGCATTAGAAAAACAACTGCTAGCCCTGAGTTCAGTGTGTCCTTCAAGAGAAACACAAATAAAATACAGTGAAATTTTGACCATTTGGCAAAATGTTATGATCAGAAGCTCACAGGAACCAAAGTTTGTGTTCCCCTGAGAGTCAGTGACTCTGTACTGACAAATTCCATGTTCACTTTAACTATTCTATTTTTTAATGTTTTCATGGTCACTTTATGGAGCATTACTACTGCAAATAATAAGTACTGACCATGTACTTACTATTGTACATGGGGGAGGAGGATTTCCTCTCAATTTTCTAGATCCCCCATATTTCATACAATGAGTTCTTAGGAGTCCCGGGTCTCCTACTGATACTCTTGAATAAGTCCAAGTGCTAAGTATAACCTTCCCTGCTATTTTAAGACTTTAGGTTTTTCTTCTACCTTTTTCAATGGTGTTAGCCCATTTTAGATTTGGCCTTTTATGTCCACTTGCTGCACCTGACTCACCCTTTGCTTGCACCTCGGTTCTAGGACATTCCTACCATCCTTTAGACAGATTGCTTTACAAACATGTCTTCGGTTTACTGGCTGGCTTCAGTGAATTCTTGGCTGCTTTCTGCTGTTCTTTCCTGCTCACAGGTGCACGACTATTCACTTACATCATCACTGGCCATCACTCACATCTAAAGTTTTGTCAGTGTTTTAAAACTCTTTTTCAGTACTCACCTGGCCCAAATTCCTAGTTCTAAAATTTAGGATGACATGGATATTTTCTTCACTGTCATTCAGTGAACCTTTAGAAGCACCTGGTAGGAGGAGCCTGTAACTCCGTATTTATTTACCTTTTTTTTTTTTTTTGCTCTTTTATTATGGAAAACTTCCAAAATATATTTAAGTAGAGCAAATACTATATAGAATTTAATGTATTCATCACTGAGCATCAATAGCATTCAGCATTTTGCCAATTTTTTTCAGGCATTCTCCCTTTCCTTTCTTGCTGTTTTACTTTATTTTTGGAGTATATGAAAGCAAAATCAAAATGATGTGTCTTTTCACCAGTTGGAACTTCAGAGTGTATTTATAATCAAAGAGGACATTGTTTTTCAGTATGATCACCATGCGATTACCAAATCCTAACAAAATTAAGAGTAACTTCTATCTTCAGAGAGAATTCCATTTATATTGAAATTTTTGTGTCAAAATATCTTTTTGAAGATGGTCTGTTCAAGTAAGAAAGCAAACAAGGTTCTCACACTGCATTTCATTAGCTGAGACTATAGTTGAGGTCACATTAGAGGGATGTCTTTAGTGGGTCTGGAACAGGGAGGAGTTCATTCAGCTAAAAGAATTAAATTAAAAGCCTTGTCCACAAAAGTGGGGGAAAAAAAAAACTAAAACTGTTCCAGAAAATCATGAAACAAGGCAATAGCCAGAAAGCACCAAAGGGGCTACGAACTTAATTTCAGTAAGGAAAGTAATTGAGTGAATAATTTAATTATCTTAATGGAAATGAGTGCATTAGATTTTAAAATACCACCTTGGATCAATGAAGTAATGAAAAACAGCATTAAAAAGAAAGACCTCACAGTACTGTATGCAATTTCTCAAACCTGAGTTTCACAAGCACCTTTGACATCATGCCACCTTAGTAACTACATGAGCATTTTAAATGATCTTAGGTGTATAAACTGATACTTTACTTCCTCAAAAAGACGAAATGAAATACGCCTAGAAGTTCATGTAAGATAGATGACGTTAATGTTACCAGTTCTATTTCTTGGATTCTTACCTACATCACTCAACATTTAAAAATCCTTACTTTAGTTTTCTTGTAAAAAGAAAATGAGCATTGCCATTCAATTTGTCAGGATAATAGCAAATGTTACAGATTACTTACAAAGGCAGGCACTCTACAACCATATGAGTATAATAATATGACTACACGAATTTTACTAAGTGGAACCTGGAATTTCATGGTTAAATGATGTTGTTAGGGTCTTATAACTGGTAGCACTGCAACTTTAAAACTAGCCTACTTGACTGTAGATTCTAAGATTCAACCCAAACTCAAGCAGAGGAGAGCAGTTAGCAACAGCACAAGTTTCTCAGTGGAGAATGGTGAAAACTTATGAACCCCTGGTGGGAATGTAAACTGATAAGCGATGATGCAACAGTTTGAGATTTTTCGATACTCCTCAAAAATATAATACCATATTCCAGCTTTCCTACTTCTGGGTCTCTAACTGAAGGATATGAAATACTAATCCAAAAAGATATATGCACCCCTACATTTACTGCAGCATTCTTTACAATAGCCAAGATATGAAAACAATCTAAGTATTCATGCAGGGTGAATGGATATCATAGTTATGATAAACATGAGTAAAATGGAGTAAATTTTGTCATGTGCAATAAAATAGATTTTGAAGGGACTGTACTAAGTGAAACAAGAGAGAAAGACAAGTATCAAAAGAGAGAGACAGACAAGTATCAAATGATTTCATTCACATGTGACAAAGAAAGAAACAAAACAAATTCTTAGACACAGAACAGATTTGAGGTTACTGTGGGTGTAAGGTGAAGGTGAGGGGTGAGTGAAATGAGGAAAAGGGGTTGGGTACTTGTATAGAGATATATGTAAAGTAGCCTTTTGGTGGTGATAATAATAATGTAGTGTATACATATGTCAAATTATATGTATACAAATGAACATCTGAAACTGATACCATGTTATAAATTAAATGTTATTGCAATAAAAATTTATTTAAAAATAAAAGGAAGCAAGTTCCTCCACATTTTTCTGTGGGAGTCATCAAACCCACATTAAATACCTCCCTCTGTAGCAAACACATATGTACATACACAAACAGGGTTTAATTTGTTTATATAAGCCATAGGAAAATATAACATAATCAAAATAAAAAGTTCTAGGTCTCAGATTTTCTGTGGTTCACTATCAAAAGCAGCTCCAAAGTTTTGCTGACTCCTTAAAGTGAAATTTTCTAAAATGTTTCTGTATCCAGTTAAATTTTTATATTCCCCTCCCCCAAACTAAGCCAAAACTCTTAAAAAAATAAGAATTTGGTTTTACTCCCCACCAACTTTGCAGTAAGAGCTTAGAATAATATGATCTAAAAGTAGTTAAGTATAGTTCTGAGAAAGTTTAATGACTACTTTATATATGACCAGAGTTGTTTGTCTACACACAAGTTAATAACATTATGAGGGCTGCCAGGTTAAAAGGTTAGATGTAATTCTATTTAGTTTTTTTTTTTTTTTTTGAAACAGAAGGTCTGTCAGCATTCATCACCACTAAAAAACAATTTTAGCATTTCAAAGGAATTTTTTTCCTAATTATCTTTTGAAAAATATATTTTCAAAAAATATTTATGTACTGGGAATCCACAGATTTTGTTAAATCAAATATTTCATATTCCAGCACAAGTCTGGACACATCAAATCTGAAACAAATTCTTAAGGCTTACTGAAACAATTTATGTGATTTTATTTCCAGCCAAACAAGGATCAAACTTTTAGTTTCCTGCAGATAATTCCCAGTCACTGCAAGAGCAGACAGAATTACCCAGCAAAGTTTAATGTACTGAAGCATTCCAAACTGAGGACAATCCTCACAATATTATATGTTAGCATTAGTAGTTTACTTAGTTTCTGGATTTTGGGTTATGTGTACTTATTTGACTCAATTAATTTAGCAGCCTGGGTGACTATGTCATGCACCTCAGAGAGTCTACATATGCACCAGGCAGGTCTAAGTTCCATAGCACGTTATCATGTGGATGGTGGAACGAAGGAGTTGGGAGGAGCAGAAGAGTCTCACAGTTTTCCTAATAGTGGGATGGCTCCACAGAGTCTCTGTACCACCTTAGACCCTTGTGGACATCAGGACACCATTCTGCTTTAAATTGTAGATGTGGTCTGAGACTGAGAAATGTTTTTTTTCTGGGATTAGCCACTGGCCCATTTAATTCCAAAAGCACGTGCTATTGTCACCACACTAGCATTCTCAATCTGTGATGTCCTCAGACAGCAGCAGTGGTGGCAGCAGCAGCATAACCTGTGAACTTGTCAGTAATGCAAATTCTCAGACCAGCGGCATATCACTGAATCAGAAAATTGAGGCTGAGCCCAGCAATCAATATCCTTCAGGCGATTCATATGAGATTAAAGTTTAGGAACATTTGCTATAAATAATAATTTCAGAGGGGACAAATTATTGAGATTATATTTGGGCTTCATTTCCACCAAAACCAACTCAAAAGAATCTTATTGATTTAGTAATATTCTCACAAAAGTAAACTCAAATAGAGGGAAACTATGAATTTACCGAAAAGGTCAGTGTAAAAGAGTTATGTGAAAGCAATTAGCTTCTATTTTTCCCATACATGGTTTCTGGCAAAAATCTTTATAATAGCATAAGAGAAAATATTTCCGTACATTGCTCAATTATGATGCACACTGGCTCTTAGCATCTGTGGCAACTTCCAATAATTGCCTAAAACAAACATGACCCTGAGACCAGAATTACATGTGTCCAAAGATCAGGTGCCCTGAGAAGGTGTGAGTGTCAGCCCTATCATTTTCCACCTGGGTGTTCCTGGAAAACTCACTTACCCCCATCATGCCTCAATTTCCCCAAATGTAAAGTGAAACTACATGCAAACTTCATCTGAGGAAAGTTGTGAAAAATCATAATATTTAAAGCATTTCATCTGACACAAAGAAGCCTGCAATGCATCACAGTGATTGCATTATTACTGAATAAAATTATTTAATTTTAAATACTTCTGAACAGATTCAACTTTGAAAAAGTAGGGGCTGCAAACCTTTAAGTAACTTTCTATAATAAAGCACCTGCTAAATGATTTTTAAATGAAAATCACAAAATCACATCTGCACTCATTCCTAACAAAATATTTCACGGTAGAAAAACAGCTCAATCTACAATAAAAGCAGTGTATACAGCACCTAACCACAAACACCCTGATCAAGAGAAAACATTTCCAAATATTTTCTTTAAAGATCCCTAAGCTGTTATGGGAGAAAAGGCCAAGGCATAGTACAGACTTGAGCAGATTAGTCAAGAATGTGATTGGATGAATTAAAGAAATTACATTTTGGCAAAGCTCAAGTAGAAGGCAGGCAAAATTCCAAGTCTCTGCTCTTCATTCAAATGAGTACTCCCCTTCGTTCTTGCAGGTGATAACTTAACATTAAAGCACCTTTCATAGTATAATTTAAAGATCAATTTAACCTTGTGGAAAGAAAGCTGTCACACAAGAATCTTTTAAATATGCTCTGGGTTGACATGAAAATCATTACCAAATACTGCCTAACAGTGATGATCCCTTTGCCATCTCAGACCTGGTCTGAGTGCTAACTTGACCTTTCACCAATGAATCGACCTTGGGTAAGTCTCTGAGCATCCTATCTGATCACAAGGCCTCTGCTTTTGTTCTCTGCCAGCCCAATGTTCTCTGCAGTCTAAGGATCCTACTCTGTTCCTCAAAAAGACTAAAGCTCCTTTCTACTAAAGGCCTTTGTACCTGCAGCTTCACCACTGCCCCCACAGCATCTATTCCCAACCTTCACCTTATGAATTCTGTCAATTCTTTAAGTCTCAAGTACCTCAAAGCTGTTTCAAACAAAGCTATATTATGGGGGGTGGGGTGGGGGAGAAATTGGCACAAGAGATTAAGATGATGGTTCACAGGTGAGAAGGTAGTAGAACCTCAGGGTAGACAACAATGTCAAATATATATATGTACATACATATATATATACAATCAATTAAAAAAAATAAAATTAAAAATAAGGCTACACTGGAGCTACATCAAGGTGGGGAAGTCTACACTCCCTCTACTTATACTTTTAAAATACTTGTCAATTATAATTTCATTACTCTTCAGTAATTTTCTGTTTAATGCCAAGCTATACAACTAGGCTGAATGCTCTGTGTAGGCAGGGTCATACCTGTTCAATGCTACACCAAGCACAGGATCTAGAGAATAACCGAGAAAGAGCATTATAACAATTCTCAAGGCACTGTTTCAGCAAACGAGAGTGACCACTAAAAGCTTCTGTACAGCAAAAGAGAAAAAACTAAAAGATGCCCAGCCAAATGGGAAAAAATGTTTGCCCTCCACATGAGAAACAAGGGATTAATAACAATGATCCACAAGGAACTCACACAACTAAACAAAAGCAAGTCAAAAAGCCCAATCAAAAAATGGGGAGAAGAACTAAAAAGACACTTCAAAGAGGAAATACAAATGGCCAACAGGCACATGAAAAATTGCTCAACATCGCTAGTAATAAGGGAAATGCAAATCAAAACAACAATTAGATACTACCTTACACCAGTAAGAATGGCCACATCCAAAGAACAAACAACAAGAATTGCTGGCGAAAATGTGGAGAGAAAGGAACACTACCACACTGCTGGTGGGAATGTAAGCTAGTCCAACCACTATGGAAAGCTGTGTGGAGGACCCTCAAATTAATGAAAATGGAACTACCATTTCACCCAGCAATTGCTCTCTTGGGAATCTACCCAAAGGAGACCTCAATGTGGGTACAAAGGAACACCTGTGCTCAGATGCTTAGTGTAGCACTATTTATAATTGCAAGGTCATGGAAGCAACCTAAATGCCCCAAAACAGATGACTGGATGAAAAAAAATGTGGTATATATACATAATGGAATATTACTCATCAATCAAAAATGACAAATTTGATGAATTTATAACAACATGGATGTACTTAGAAGAAATCATATTAGCAGAAACAAGTCATAAAGAAAAAGACAGAAACCAAATGGTTTTACTAATATATGGGATATAGTGAAAAAATTAAAAAAAGGACTTGAGGAAAAGTCAAAACAAGCTAAGCACCAAACTGAAGTGCACAACTTTGAGCAGGAGGGAAAAGGGGGGGGGGGGTGAGGAGGGGTAAACCCCTGGAATTACAATGTTGTAAAATTTCTATATAAATAAATTAAAAATTTTTGATTAAAAAAAAAGAGTGACCATCTAATTTCACAGAGTTAAGGAAATAAACTTTTGGATCAGCTGTGTTCTCATACATGCAATACTGTCAGGTGAGAACATATATTCTCTTTCAGAATCACAAAGCTGGGTAACAAGTACATGTCCTTTCAGTTCAAACAGAAAGCTAATTTCAGATTCAAATTTCTGGAAATCATGCTTACAAAATCAAGTAACTGAGTCTAATGTTAAATAACATCTGTATCTCCCATTTATTCAACCTGGACAGAAGACGGGACTAACCAGATTTGTTCCCTTTTGCTACTGTGGCCTGCATTCATTTTTCTCTATCCTTTTCACCTTCATTGCAACTGACAGGCTAGGGAGGGAGAGAAGCTTCTTTGTCATCAGAACAGGCTTGATTCTCCTTACCCACACACATGGTATTAACCACAAGTGTCACCCCCTTTATGTCAATTTTCCCTCGCTCCTCAACTTCTCCCAAGACATGAGACACAGTGATACAGAAAAGAGATGGACTTAAAGATTCTTGGAGCCATATTATCTAAGAGAGACTGCTACACCATATGGCAGGAAGTTATTCTGGAATCTGGGGAAAGGGTAAGAAAGGTTGAACAAAGTCAAAAGTTAGACCGTTCAGAGAAAGAAATGGGGAAAAACTGGATACAGTGGAATGGCAGATCACTGGGTCTTTTTCTTGCAATTAACCTTTTCTCTCCCACAGTCCCCAAAAACCTGGAGTTGAGGGCCTACTAGTCACTGCCTCCCACCTCTGGGAGAATTTAATCTGATAACAGAGTTCCAATTTCTTTCTAGTGACGAAAGGATGCCTTTTTAAGAAGACAACTTTTTGCTGCTCAGCCTAAAGGAATATATTCAAGATTTGTAGTTAGGTTTATGGATAGACGTGGAGAGGAATAGGTGGCTAGCTGGTATCAGACTATTCAATAGTAAGACTGTGTTTTTGTTAATAAAAACTCTAAGAATATATTATAAAATCAGATTAAAGATTGGGGACCCCTATTAGAATAGCCAGTGTCTAAAAAGATACTGAACATTATAACCTCAGGGAGAACCCACCCCCACCCCAGGTGGTCTGCTTATTTGTTTCAGAAACTGCAATGCTTTCTGTTTTGTTTTGCTTTTTCAAATAAGCAGTCATTATTCTGAAGAACCACATCCAATCCAGGCAAAGTGAAACAGCTGACATTCCAGATATGCACATATTGAAAAAGCAAGTCCTCTCCTTTAAGAGTCCTCAGAGCTATATGGAGAGAAAAGACCAAAATCTATGCATGAGGTTTTTCTCTAGGGAACTTCTGACCTTAGGACTTTGTGTGTGCAATCTCCCAGGCCCTATTAAAGATCATTTTGCCCTCTACAAGCCATCAGAAGATAAAAGCAGTCCCAGGAAGAACCCGGCTTGCTTCCTCCAAACACAATAGGCAGCCACCTGCTCGGGGATTTATTCACCAGCTTCCGAGTTCCTATGTCATAGAGTCACTGCCGCTGGTACCCTAAAGGATAAGCAGCAGAAAAACAAAGGAGCCAGGTGGCTCAGGCAGAGGAAGCAGTGGGGAGGTTTCTCACACCCCCACAATGCAGCCTGGGGCTTGTGGAAGCTCCCCCATCACAGGCTGTGTGCGGAGATAGCTATTTGTGCTGCACTAGGAAAGAAAGGAATACACAGTCCTTTCTTGGTACTACTTAGTCTTTTACTTTGAAGGAAAGAAACATGAAAACATGGTTAATAGTTACTGCATAAATAAGAAACAGTTATTCTTGAAATACCGTAGTTTCTCTTTATTGGCTTAGTTGTAGTTTGGCATGAACAACTTTCTTGGCAATCTGCTTCACTGATACATTGAAGAACCTTAAAATGAAAAAAGTCAGCTATAGAACTAAGAATGACCACTGTTTACTAAGTAAAGTTCTTTTCCCACAAAGCCCAGGAGAGTGTTAGGAAGGCAAATAGCTTGCAGTCACATACACTATAGGAAGCTGAAGAGCAAATCTTACGGAAGGGTTTTGAGGGGTCACTCTGCACTTCTTGTACAAGATTTTGGGATAAAAGGCTTGGAAGAACTACTAAAATGAAAAAGAGAAAAAAAAATCCAAGAGAAGAAAAGATGAAAAGCCCTATGCTTCCTTCTTCTCTTTATTTTTCCATGGAAGAAATGGTGTAAAAGACTGCTGGTAGGATTGCAAACTAGTCCAGACACGATGGAAAGCTGAGCAGAGGACTCTCAAACTACTAAAAATAATTCCATTAATTCTACCTAAAGGATATAAAAACACTAGTTCAAAAGGAAACCTAGATGCCTATGTTGATTGCACCACTATTTACAATAGCCAAGATATGGAAACAACCCAAATGTCCCAAAACAATCAGGTGGATCAAAGAGTTGTGGTATATTTACACCATGGAATATTACTCAGCAATCAAAAAGACAGTTATGCCATTCATGGCATCATGGATGGAACTAGAAGGAATCATGCTTATTGTAACAAACCAAGAAAAAAAGGATAAACATCAAATGGTTCCCCACTTGAATGTGGGAAATACATAGAAAAAAAGATAATAAAAGGTTAAAATTAATAAATGGATAACAGAACTATAGCATATGGGGGTGGCTAGGGAGGGGAGGCAAAATTAGGGAAGAGATGAGCACAAGAGATTATGCGGTAATGATATAAAAGTGACATAGTAGTGGGAGAACCTTGGGGTATGCAACAATGTAAGAAAATATATGCACAATCATTAAAAATTTAAATTAAAAATGAAATGATATAAAAGAAACATTTTTGGAATTAAAATAAGTATTAATTTTATATATGCAATACACAGTTCCTTAATCAGACTATAAAATTCCTGCATTTACATATTTATACTTACCTCCTCCCACTATTTTTTTTATTTATTATATATATTTTTGTCTTACATCACTGTATACACCAAAGTTCTCCTACTATTTTATTTTTATTGCACAAATGTAGCCTGGTCACTGCAAAAACTTTCTTTAAATCTTATATTAAACAATTTACCACAAAACCAAAGAAACTTCACCATTGTTAATATTTTACTACCTACTTTTACATTTTTTCTATGCAAACACTAACATATGTAAGTTAGCTGTGGGGAGATGTTTGTTTATAAAAATGTCCTCATACCAAAAAAAAAAGTCCTCATACTGTAACTATTGGATTTTTTTCCATAAGTTGTGAATATCTGTTTGTTCAAGTAAATATAGATTTGTATTCTCTTCTCAAACATTCTCGGCAAACATCCCTGCTGTTACTGCTAAAGCAATCCTGGAAGACAATGGTGCTGAGAGTTTGACAGGCCACGAAGTACCAAGTCCACCTGTAGCCATCACATAATCAGGAAGTCTCTATATATCTCTGACAACACTTTATAAAGTCCTCCTGGGGTGGTTGCCTAAACTGAGAAAAACCTTTAACTGTCATTTTCATTGAGGGTTTATTATTTAGAAGAGTGTTGACATTATGAAAGTATAAGGACTTCTTTAATTATCTCCTTTAATTATATACTCACAGAAATATCATTTTCTTAAATAATTACCATAAATAATTCTTAGTAAAGGTAATAAAAGGAGTTGATAAATCCAAATGACACATGAGAAATATTCTTAACTGTAAATAACATTATACTGTCTTAATTATGAAGGACTATGAATTTTATTATGTGAAAATCATAGCCATAGAAAGATAAAAGACTGATAAATGATTATCAGTATTTTTCAAACTCCTGACCAGGGAAATTTTTTTTCTAGCGTGAGATGATCTAAAGCTGTTTTGCAACTAGATAACAGAAATGGAAATGAGCTATTTTACATCACTATTCTTTGGCCTAAAATATCCTATTTTCTGTTCACCACCACTTTTCCATTTCTCAGTAGGGCTGATTGACTGCAGAATTTTAAAAGCTTCAGTCTGTTTTACTATTTTGTCGGGTTGAAAACTGAATTAGAATATATGTGCACAGATACACTAAAAGAATGTTTGTGCTACTTGTACAGTCAGTGGTGTGCATCATGCAGTACAGGAATTCTTATCATCAGCCCCATCTTTTAAAATATCTGAAAGATAACATAATAGGGAAGTGCTTAAAATACATCTTCATGTGCAGTAATTCACTCAGAAATAACATTCCCATAATTAAGGCATATCTCAGATTCAACATGACAAGCAACCCATTTCTATTTATCTCTACTACCACTTTAAATTAAGTCAATTTCTGTTCTTCAGTCACAATTTCATTGCACACACTCTTTGCCAATACTCAATATATACAGCTTGTTTTCAGTCTTAAAAGGGTTTTAGATTTACCTACTGCAGCAAGGTTAAGTATTCCTGAGGACAGAACAGGCAATGTTATTCTTCACAATCATTCAGGGCTCTCCAAGACTGTTCTGTGAATTCTAAATTCTCTTATTCAGTAAACCCAGGACACTGTCAGCCTCACATTAGAGGGGCTCACAAAATTTAGCCAACAACCTTTTGTACTATGCAAACCAGATTACCAAATGAGCAGCCAGAATGTCTGAGGGACTCTCATGCTGCAACTTGAGAAGGCTGAAAATGGACACCAAGAGAGGGAGCTACTAATTAATTCTCCTCCTCATCAGTCCTAAATGTTTCAAACAACTGATGTGGGAACACAGTTTTGACATTGTTGAGATAATGACTTGATTTGTTCCCAAAATGCTGGGAGAGCTGCTGCAACCTTATCTGGTGAGAACCATTTGTAGTCTTTTCTTCCCAAAGCCAGAAGCAAGGCTCACTTCCCAAGTCAGGAATACTTTCTGTCCTTTTTCCAGGCCTAACAAGTCAAGGGGCTGACTGGCTGGGCACTAGTCGTAACCAAACACTGAATTACTTTAGATTAGTCAAAGCAACATCTGAAAAAGAGAATTTCCTGACCAATGGTATTAAAATATAGGAGTCTTACAATGTGTCCAAAAACAGAAATTAGAACACATTACACATTAGGGGTTAAAGGATGAAGAATGACAGTAACTTCAGTAGAATAAACAGTTGAAAAGTTCTAATCTAATGAATAGGAGTTACATGGTAGGGAGGGGAGGAGGCAAACTGAAAACTGACACAAGGCAAATTACATTGTAGCAAAGTAGGTAAGGAACTGTTCTCAAACCTTCTCTGTCCCTACCCTCTCATACTCTCCTCTATTCTCCTCTTCACAGACAACAATCTTAAATGATTCATTTGGGACTAGATAATTCTTTTATGTGAGGGCTTCTCTATATACATTGTAGTGTGAAAGGCAGCACCCTTGATCTCCATCCACTAAACATAGCACCACCCACAACTCCTGGTTCAGTTTTAACATCACAATTGCCAAATGCCCACCCTGTGAAACAAAACTACCCCAAATTGAGAATCACTGATCTACCCTACGCCCTCTGGGCACTAAACAAGGGTACCAGAGAAGGTGGCATATGGAAGCTGAAGTTCTACCATGATCCCCTCAACAGGTCATATACCTGGGGACTTCTGTTCATCCAGAGGGGACACATCTTTTTGTGGTGCTCGCAAAGGCTCTGAATATTCAAGTCACAGAAGCACTGCATATTCAGCCTGTCACTCCATCCTCACTTCTCACTCACTGCTCAGGCCCAGAAACAATCAGTCCCTGAAATTGTTCTTGTTACCAAATCTACTAGATAGGACTCAATTCTCATAGTCCCACATCATCAGACACATAAGTATCACTCCTTGAATGCATTCTTACCTGTGTCCTCTGGACATTGTTCCTCAGTCTCCTTTGGAGCCTGTTCTTTAGGGTTCAGCCCTGAGACTAATTCTCACACTCTATTACCCCACCCTGGTCTCATTACCTCACAGCTGCAAATGACTATCTATATGGAGGAACTCAATTCACAGTGCTTTCTCTTTTCTGATCTTGAAATACAAGCTTCCAGTTGATATTTTCCTTTGTGTGTCCCAGAGTCCCTACAACTAATCTATCCATAATTGAGCTCATCATCCTCCCCCACAAACCTCCTAGGATTCCTCTCACTGAGTTCTAGCCGGACCTCTCAAGAATCTGGGGCTAAATTGATTCTTCCCTCTTCCCATTGGATCAACTCATAGAGATATTATTCCCAAGCCTTCACTGTGTCCATCTTTCTCCAACCCCATTGCCCTCCTCTAACCCTAATAATTTCTCTCACATGAAATGCTTCTGTTCTCAGGTTACCTGTGTATCCCCAAGAACAGGACTTTTTCAACCTGCACTTCAAAGGACATCAAACATGAGCCAAAAACTCTTCAATGATTTCTCACCACCCTTGTAATAAAATCTGAAATTTCTTAACATGGTTTGCCAGTTCCTTGTGACCTATTCTCCGTACATTTCCCCCTGCCCCACCCCCATGCACTCATACCCAACTCCATGTTTTAATTTGAAATCACAAACTAAACTCTCTTGGGTTCTAAACACAGTATATCCTCTCCACTGTGTCATCTGAAACATCCTCTTCCCCAAATCTATCAATTCACCTGGCTAACTCCACCTTACCCAACAGATTTCAGCTTTAACTTCACTTTTCACTGACTCCCAATTCCCTCTAGCGTTCCCAGAACTATGTGTTCATAATATCCTATACTTCCCCATATCAGAAGACTTACTCTGCTTATTGCCTAGTTCCCCAACTAAAGGTACTGCATCTCTCCTTCTCACCACTTCAATGGCACTTATCCCTCCATTCAGAGCTGGCTGGTTCTTCCTTTAGTTGCTCAACTCAAATCTGTGATAACTCTTCAATACTTAATATATTAAGTATCAGACTACAGATCAGACTACTGCGCATGCTATGGGGATATCAAATATACGCCATAACATGGAACTAGCCCTCAATGAAAATATGAAGCTGTGGAAATAACATGAAATGGTATATTTACTAAGCAACTACAAAATGAAATTAAGAAGGTCAGCAAAATGAAATTAAAACGGTATTAAATTAAAATACCGTCATTAAAAATGTAAAATTGAAAAATCATCAGAATGAAGTACAATCTGGAGCTTCTTTCTAGAGATACAATTTAGGTATGGATTTTGAGAGTGGTGAGGGGCAAATCAACAGGCATAGAAATTAAGAAAAAAGGCAAACTTTGCAAGAATCAAAACTGTTTTTTGTTTTTCAAATAAAAAAGGATGAATTTATCTTTTTTTTAAGTGAAAACTTTGTAAACTCCAACTTTTCCAGTGGTGCCAACACCACAAAATGGAACAGTGATTCTTCAATGGCATGAGAACCACAAGTCAGGGATCTGCATTGACTCTCCTTACACAGTAGGATAAATAATTGAGTCCAGAGGGCTGGGGTTTCTCAAACATAATTTTCATAAGATAGATGCAACTGGGTAGCTAAATACTCACAAACAGTTGGGTGAAAAGTAAACTTCTAGCTATGTCTCATGGCACTTTTGCATATGACATTTTAAAACTAGAAAATTTCACCCAAAAACCTTGGTATCATGCTGTGATAAATGTCATATAAGAAATATGCCTTCATTGATTCTAACTCTCTGAGGGGTGCAGGACTGAGTCCATTTTACAAATGAGACAACTGAGACTCAGGTTTAAACAGAGACAGATTCTCAAGTCAGATTGCTAAAATTGTCTTCCAAGCTGCCTCCCAAACAAGTAACTGTGCAAGAAATAGCTTTTGCCAAATAGGACAAAACTGCTGAAACCCACCTGTTTGAAGGAACCTTCACCGGTATCTATAATTAAGTCAGGAATGTTCCAACTTGAACTAGTAGCTGTCAATTTAGTTTTAAAAATAGTTTCTGCCTGAGGCAAAACGTGCCTGTGAGGTACTTCTACTACTTTTGTCATTCATGAAGTAACCTTTGCTGAAAAGCTGTACATTCTTTCTTTCTCTTTCCTGGAGAGTTGAGAACAATTGCAGAATGCTTAAAGTTTCTGTCTTCTTTATAAAGAAAGAAAATTCTTTCAAAGAGAAAAAGGGGGGGAGGGTCACAAATGTGCAATGTACTTTGCACAGGTTTCCTTTTCAGCTGCCTGGGGATAGAAGATTTTACCAAAATCATGCCAAGAATTTCCCAATACCATCCTTCTTTAATAAAATCACCTTCAATTTTCTCTACTATTACTGAACAGTAGGGGTCAGAAAGCAGAGGCTGAGAGGGTTCAAAGCCCAACTCTTTCCATACCCAGCTGACTTTGTCACAGCTCCACAACCTGCTGTCAATGTTGTTCAATGGTTCTACTGCCAAACCACCCCCCCCAAAAGTTGAATACTTAAGGATGGGGAGAAGAATCAACTCAAAGACAAATATCTGATTCTACTTAGGGCAAGACGCTGTGAGTGAGACAATAAAACAAACGGACCCTTAAATATATCTGCAACATTAAAGGCACATCCAACTGAGTGGAAAATAGAAAATGGTCCCTCTGTGGTTTCTCAGTACTATGGACATCTAGGACAGATATCTACTTGAAGTGAGGCTGTTCTGTACATTATTGAGTATTTAGCAGCATCCCTGGTCTCAAACCACTAGATGACAGCAGCACCCTTACCCAGAATCATGATGATCCAAAATGTCTCCAGACATTGTCAAATACCCTCCTGGAGGGCAGGGGGCAAGCTCACTCACAAAACCCATTGAGAGTCACTGTTCTGAATGCAATAGGTACTGAAATAGACAGAATTGTATTGTAATTGGTTATTTCAGGGGTTTATCTTAGTCAGGTTCAAGTTTCCAGAGTTCTTTTTCAACATATTAAGATATGAATTAGTCAAATGCAGAATTATAATCTTAAAATAAAAAAAATAGCCCCCAAAGTACTCATTAGTCAAGGACATTAGCAGCACTTAAGAGACAATGTTTACATCTCCTAAACCTGGAGTTTGTTAAAGAATTAATTTAGTCCATCCATGCTTTGATCTTCTAGTAAATTATTTCCTAAGACAAGATTTAACTTGCGAGGCCCCTATAGGCTAACCAGCTGTCAGAGCGGAACTGGCATGAAATTCCAGGTGGCAAGCGGAGGGGCTTCCCATGCCCCCCAAGGGGATGCTGCTAAATAAAATAACACACCAAGAGAGAGACAGAGAGAGAGAGAGAGAGAGACAGAGAGACAGAGAGAGAGACAGAGAGAGATCCAAAGAGAGAGAAAGAGAGAGATCCAAACTACAGTCCTTTTAGCTTTGTCTTGAAGGAGACAGAATTTTTTTAGGATGCAGGACAATTTTATATACCAGCTCTGGTATTTTAGTTATGAAAAGTTCTTTTGTGGTTTTACTTTCACTTCTTGATTTCATTATAAAGAAGAGTCACAATTCAGTGACTCCTGAATTTCATTTCATTATAAAGAAGAGTCACAATTCAGTGACTCCTGAGACGAAAGTGGTCTCCTTTCGTCTATGTCTTGTTCTGACCAAAAGAGGGAAAGAAAAACTTCTAGTATGCCAATAGCTCTTCGCCATCTCATACCTGTACTGCAAGGTGCATGATGCTGGCCAGGTGGACAAATAAACTATGACTAAAATGCTTGTTGTATCAGAAACAGCATGCTTGGCTTGAAGGAACGGTAGTTGCAAATGAAGACCAAAATGTGAACTGTGTGGTACACAGAATGATGTAGCACCTCACCACCACAAACACCTAAGTTTTAATACCTGAATTATTTCTATAGAATGTGATGAAAAGGATTTTGAAGATGTTATCTCAACAACCTTGAGATAAAGACATTCACTCCAGTTATCCAAACAAGTTCAATGTAATCATGCATCCCTAGAAAAAAACAGAGTTTTTTTCTGGCTGTGGTCAGAAGTAGCATCTGAAGCATGAAAAAGAACCAAGTTACTGTGAGTAGATTTGAATATGGAGGGAGAAGGCCCTGTGTCAAGGAATGCAGACAGTTCCTAGAAACTAGGAATGAGGAAATGGTGTCTTTCCTAGAACCAGTCCTGCTAGAAAGCTTGACTTGATTCTGGCCAGATCTACATTGACCTTCAGACCTTCAAGCTGTAAGATAATACATCTGTTCTATTTTAAACATTAAATTTGTGGGTCTTGCTAGAGAAATGAAACTAATATAGACTTTGGCACCTAGAGTGGGTTGCTACTGTAACTAGCAAGAAATGTGCAAGTGGCTGTGGAGTTGGGCAGTGAGTGAAGGATTTTAAGGAGTATAGGAAAAAAAGATGTAGACTATCTTGAACAGGGCATTAAAGACCACTTGGGAAGACTCAAAAGTAGAGAGCCAGGCAGAGTTAACATCAATCACCTCAGGATATCAACTGTCAAGAATAGAAGAAACCACTTGCATCGCCTTTCCATGCAGCCTACTGTGCATTAAGAAAGTGAAGTCCCAAAGTGGCAAGAAAGCCCTGGACAAACTGCAGAAAGCTCTACCGCCCAGCAGCTTTCCAGACAGCTTGTCTCACTTTACAGTGACTAAAGCAGTTGTCCTCGAAATGCAGTAACATGCAAGTCATGTGATCAGGGCAGACACCTCTGAACCACATGTAGAGATGACCAACTCTTGGTAGATTAAAGGCATTCCCTCAGCACAGAACTGTAGACACAATAGGCACTCAACTATGTGAGCTTTTTCTGATGGAGAGGGGGAAAGGACTAAACACAAATGTATCCCTCCTCCCACAGGAAAGCATTCTATGAGTTGACTCATCTAGAGATGACTTTGGGCCTAAGCATAACAAAAGGGATGTTTGGGAAGCCAGGGCTATATAAATTAAAGGCAAGACTTGGGGACTCAATAGGGCTATTCCAAAATATATGGGAAGATGAGTCCCTTGGCTGGGGAAACTGCCCCAGGCAACAGAGGGGGGGAGGGGAAGAAGGCTGAGCTGTTTCTTGGGGTGACTCTATCACTGGAAACTTGCCAAATGCAGTTTGAGAACACTGGGCAGAGATATTGTGCCAGTGTCAGTGCCAACTTGGACAGGAAGTGATGTGGCTGGGTCCCATGGTCAAGAAGCCAGCGAGAGGGGGTGCAGGGGGGTATCCTCAAAGAAAGAGATCATTTTTAACTCTCCAAGTATGGCTTTCTACCTCAGCCTTCCCCCCCCCCCCCAACAATCTCCATCCAGGGAATTAAAATACAGAACAAAAAATTAAAAGACCACAATTGTTCCTACATGGACAAAGCAAAGCAAAACTTGACAGAAACTCACAGAATTTTTTTGCTAAAGAATGATCGGTTTTTTTCTATTACAACTTTTTTGTTTTATTTTGGTGCTTTCATTAGGTTTCTGGGAGAAGACATCACAAAGAAGAAACAAGGCACTAAAAGTATTTAAATATCCTTTCTGTCTCTTTACATCTGTACCCTTGACTATAAATTACAGTTCTTCATTCCCCAAGATTAACAGTCAGTAGTTAAATGTCAGCAAGCAGGCAACTGCATAACTAAGAGGAGGGGAATATCACCCTAGGAATGATTAAGATAAAATCTAGTGGTGAGGTATTAAATCTCTCTCTGCTAGCATGTACATAAGACATATGTCTGCCAACATAGTCAGCACTTTCTACTTACCAGCATCATTTTCCCCCTTTCTTTCAAGAAAATGTCCTAATGCCTGTTAAGAACATATGATATCTTATTATATTATTTCCCACTGGAAGTAAAACATGTAGCCTCCCCAGCAATGTGGCTAAGGCACAAATTTTTATGAGCAAAGCACATGTACCCAGTGAACACAATAATGCTTTCAAAAAAGAACAAATTTCAAAAGTTCTTCCAACAATCCCATTGTTTTGAATGGGATTGTTTTGAACAAGCTCGAAAAACGTACATTTCTGCATTACATTTTCTGAATTTCCACAAGTTGGGTAGGTCTGAAGGCACATTCTTCATACTCCCACCATTTATTATTCAATGTCCTTTCCCTCAATCTAGAAAGGCAGTTATCAAAGCAAATGCATTAATTGGGTGCATAAGACTACAGACCTGGATCTTTGTCTACACCTTTTTTCTGCTCCCCATGCTGCCAACTCCTGATGATGAAAAATGTAGAGGTAAAAGAACTGGTAACTTATATTCTTCTTATCTGAACCCAAATCTATAGATAGAGGAGAGTGTGCTAGTCAATGTCAAGATCCTCCTAAAAGGAAAATGTGAGCACCTGCTCACATTTGTTTTGCTTTCATAAACATGGAGACAGATAATGAACTTAACAACTGAAAACAAATTCCAGCTTACTTTTCAAGGAAAACAACACAATGGTTGGCAACTGTTCAAGGCTCACATGGCCTTGTTTTTGTCTCACTCACTCTATCAGGACTAGAAATGCTCCCCCAGTTTTGACTGAGTGGGCCAGAAGAACCAATCTGGTATACCCCTGACTTCTCACCAGGTGTATTCACCTTCAACCAGCATGGTTCAGGTGCTAGAAAGTGAGCCAGTAAAAGGTATTTTGGGGTTCAAATAAATCAAGTAATTCAGGATGGGAAGATCTTAAGAGTGTTTTAGAGGATAAAATGTATATGTATTTATAAAACTTTCCATTTTATATGGCTCTTCCAGCAGCACAAGAGGATTCATATTTTAAGTACTTAGACTGTGCCAGGCATTTTAAATGTATTATGCATTATTTGATCTTTCACTTACAAAGAACCCAGCAACAAAGTCAGTGTTCATTCTTTGGCTGAGGAAACTGAGGCTTAGAGAGATTAAATAGCATTCCTTAAGTCACAAATGAGCAAACCTAAAGTTGAACCCAAATTCATGCCCTTAACCCAGGATTAGCATTTATAATACACCACGATTAGCAACAGATTCTTAAAAAACAGCTATGACTCCACTAAACTGCCCTATGGGTTCAACAAATTTCACTGACAAAATTAATGATTATCTCCTTTTTTTAACAACCTTTGTTCCTGCATATGAAAAACTTACACACCCAGCTTTTGCCTCTGACTGGCAATAAGTCACAATATCACCCTGGCACTGACTTCAAAGCAACGCAAATATTCCAAAGTGCCTTCCCCTTCAAAGAGTCACTAAACCTGCAGGACAAAATCCATTACCAAAACTTTTCTGACCAGCAAGTGCCAGATGCCCCAGTAAGTTGCCCAGTCCCGGCCACCTCTGGCCCCCTGCTCCCTTCTGCAGCTGTGTACACAAGGTTCATTACACCTTAAATGACCAGTTTTGCTTTCTGGTCAAGAGATAAGAAAAATGCAATTGATTGAGATGTTGTTGTTGGAAAGAAATCTCTGATTAACTCCAGAAATCTGGAAATCCATTTCTTCATTATAAACTCAGACAGTTTTACCTACTTTTAAGATGTTACAGAAGCCATGATTCAGAACGCACTTCAGAATGCAGAATTAGCTAAAAAATTTTGTAATGCTTCTGTCAAGTAGCTTGGTGGGGACTTTCGAATAAGGAATGTCTAGCTTCTGAGTATCAACATATTTAAACATAAAAATGGAATATGTAAATGTATGTAGTACCACTGTATTATACACTTGAAGTGTTTAAAATGGTAAACAAAACAAAAAACCACCTATGTTAATATTCAAGTGAACGCGTTTTTGAGACATCTCACTTTTATAAAGGGAAAAAAAATCAATCACTTTTTTTTCAGGCACTAAAGACTTTAGATACAGGTTTTAGACCCATTCTTTTAAAAAACATGAATGTTCTCAAGTGACTTGCTAATATGTATATGTTCTATGTCTAAGAGAAGCCAGTATCCACATAGTATCCTCTGAGGAGAGGAATGACTACAGGGGGTCAGAGTAGGCCACCCATTATTTTATAAATTATTATGGAATGAATGGTTATGTCTCCCTAAAATCATTATGTTGAAGCCCTGATCCCCAACATGATAGTATCTGTAGGTAGTTTTGGGAGAATAAAGAGGTCAGGAGGAACATTGCCCATGAAGCCTTAGAAGAAATGAGAGACCAGAGTCCTTCCTCCCCCCAGTTTGTGAGGACCCAACAAGAAGGCAGCCCTCAGCAAGTCAGGAAGCCCCAGTAGAACCCCATCCATCACCACTCCCCAGAATTATAAGAAGGAAATATTGTTTTATCCTATACAGCCTGGTATTCTGTTATAGAAGCCTGAACTCAGACAAGTCTACTCCATGATATATGTGTTTGCACTTATAATCAGTAATATTTTAACTCATTACCATGAGAAAACTTTTTTTTCAAAATACCTTGCTCATCATGTCACATCTAGATAAGTTCTTGTCTCTCTTTTCTTTTCCACTTCAGAGTAACACTCAGGGGAAATGCCAAAAGGCTGTCAGGATGCAAAAGCCTCTGGTTCACTGCAGTCTCTTTTTTCATCTCAGACAAATAAAGGCCTTTCATGGAAAATAAATAAATAAAACCACCAATGCTACTGTACTCCAGTTGACTACTGATGCTATATTTTCATCACCTGAGAATGGACCAAGACTTGCTTCTCAAATAAGTGAATCCTCACAATTTTCATTCTGCTCTCAAACCTAAGAGTTTTGCTTTACATTTGTTTGCCTATTTAATCATGTTTTTCCTCCCTCAAGGCTAAATATTCTGATTTATAAGTCAATCTTGATCCCAAAGGCGAATAATTAAATACTTATTCTTTCTTTTACACTGTGTTTTATCCTCATTGGAAAAAATATAGTCAACATTGAGTCAGAAAACTCTGATCTCTATAAAATTTTAGATTGGTGTATTAGTATGATTGCTTCCTTTGAATTTTATGTAATTAATTTTAAGATGTCAGTGCAAAAAAAAAAAAGATGTCAATGCATCAAAGATAA
Source organism: Uropsilus gracilis (assembly GCA_004024945.1). Classification (NCBI taxonomy): domain Eukaryota; kingdom Metazoa; phylum Chordata; class Mammalia; order Eulipotyphla; family Talpidae; genus Uropsilus; species Uropsilus gracilis. Next base: position 92,516 of record PVHY01001681.1, read on the forward strand.
AATAAAAATAAAAACCTAACCCCCTTAATGCAAAAATGTTGGAAAATTTTGAGCAGTTACAACAGTGTTACAACTGAAACAAAAATGACCCAACAGATTAACAGGTTAGAAAAGTTAGGGGGAAAAAAATGGACACAAAGACATGTAAGGTTTACTATACAAAAAGGTGGCACTTCTAATCTAAAGGAATGCATGACAATTATAAAATAAATGGTTAGGAAAACCAGTAGCAATCTGAAAAATAAGTAACTGGGATTTGTAATTATAAACAGTATTAAAAACTTGAAGCCAAAGTCCCAGAAGTGCTCCTGAATAATTTAAAAAAGAAAATAAACTTAGAGTGTGGAAAGTGATTTTCTTTCCATGGGATTAAATTAAAAATAAACAATGGCATATTTATCTATTGGAAAAACAACATAATTCAAGTCAAAAGATAAACAGTAAACTGGGCACACTCAGTCCTTAATATAATGAAAGAGCTTATTTCCTTTACACATAAAGTGATACAATTTGAAAACCAACAGTACAGAGGCAAAGGACTGAACAGTTCACAGAAAGGCAAATATAAATCATTTGTACAGACTCATGAAAAGGTGCCCAGCCTCTAAGAAATACGCAAATTAAAACCACATGAGATACAATTTTTTTACTTATCAGATTGGCAAAGATTAGGAAGTTTCATAACACACTGTGTTGGCTAGGATGTAGAGAAATAGGTATTTTTGTACCTTGGTGATGACAGTGTGTATTATCACAGCTTCTATGGAGGGCACTGAAGCAAGGTCTATTACAAATACAAATGAACATATCCTTCCAACCAATAATGCCGTACTTAGGATTTTATCATGCAAGAAATATAATGTCTTTATTACTAAAGACATCCCCCGCATTGTCAGAAATAGCAAGATCAATAGAAAACTGATTTGACAAAATATGGGATAGATGAAAAAAAAACCAAAACTTGCTACTCTTTTTAAAGCTAGTAAAATGAACTTATATCAAGCTACTAAAATGGACTTACTCAAGGAATCTCAAAGCTTATTACATGAAAAAAAACAACAACAACATGTGTAACAATAAACAGAGTATGTTATTATTTGTGATAGTAAAAGGAGGGCAGACTATGAGAACACACACACATATACTATTCTGTGTATGAACAGAGTATCTCTGGAAGGAAAAACACAGACTGCTCCTGGGGAGGAAACACGATGGTTACTGGCAGGAATTGCAAGGCTTTCCATCTTACCTTTTTATGTCATTTAAATTTGAGCCATATTATCCATTTGAAATTTTTTTAATTAAGTAAAATGGTTATAGGTAAAACTGAAGAAATTTACAAAAGAATGGAATAAAAGACAACTAGAAAAAGGAGATAAAATAATATATGATAAATATATTATAAAAGGATTGTCCCAGAAGTAATAAAATTTGAAAACAGGAATTGAATCATGAGGAAAGAGAAAAGAAATTATTAAAAAAATCCAAGAAATTTTCCAACATATAGAAAACACAAGTTTCCAGATTGGAAAGGTCACTCTACTTTCAGAAATAGCAATGAAAACCGTATACTTGCGGCAAAGACTAAGTTTTGCTATTTTTGCCCGTGGAACCGCAGGCTCTTGTTGCCCAGGGTACCACAGACTCAAGCAATCCCCAGCCTCAGCTTCCCGGGTAGCTGGGATTACAGGCATGCGCCACCACGCCCAGTTATTTTTTTGGAACTAGGTCTCCCTACGGGCCCCAGAGGGGACTGGAACCGCGATCCCTAGCCCCGGCCGCTTCATAGGCTGAAGCTTACAGGCACGAGCCACCATGCCCGGAAAAGAAAGGATCTTAAAAGCTAGAATTTTAGGGTACACTCTTTAAAGTTCTGAGGAAAATGGATTTCCAACCTAGAACTGTAGGTGTTTCTAAATATTAGGGGGGGGCATCAATTTAGACATGCCAAATCTCAAAAAAAAAAAATGTATCTCCTCATGTGGCCTTTCTGAAATGCTGTTGGTCAGCACACTCTATCAATATACAAAACCAAGTAGACACCTTGGTTCCAGGGGAAAAAAAAGAAGAAATCTCACTTTAGAAGGGATGCCTTCAGGAGGAAAGGATCAGATAGTTAACCTAAGGTTTTCAAACATTAAGAGGAAGAGTAGGTTTTGGTATGGGGTGAATCAGCAAAAAGTAATAAAGTTAACCCAAAAAAAAAGCAACTTGGGTAAGAAAAAGATGAATGGGGAAAGATGTCATTTAAATAACATCTTACTGATTTTCAGTCACAATAACAAAAAATTCATCAAATTAAAAGTTATATTTGTACTAGAAACACCTGAGAAGTGTTGAGAGAAATTTTAAGTTATAGTCTCATTTTCCAGAGTATGAAGACAATACCTAACACCTGAATTTGGATTTTAAAAAAAATGGCAGTATTTATAAGCATGTTTCCTCAAAATACTGTCATCTCCACAGGTCTAAAACAACCAAATATCAGCCTTTTCTTATAGTTCAACTTTAAAAGAAAGGGGATTTGTAAATGTTTACTCCAGGGGAAGGAATCAGGATGGGAAAGGGGAGGTGGAGTGCTACTGTTTTTCTTTACAAGTCCTGTAGAACAAATCATTTTTAAAAAACTATACAAATATGCATGACCAAAATAACATGACTTATTCTTAGAGTCAATAGTCAAAGGCTGTACACACAAGAGAATCAATGATGGGCTTATTTGCAGCAAGCCAAAATAATAACAGCATCTAAAAACAGCTACACGGCTTAGGTCCCTGCTGCCAGGACAGCCCACCAAAGGCTATGTTCCATCCTCAGGGAGCGTGCCCAGACAGTGTTGAGATGGCTACACTCCTGAAAGATTTTGGATTTTTCAGTTTTACTTATCATTTTTGAAATTTACAATAAAGAAGAGAGAAAATATCATCAGAATTCTAGTATTTTTTTTTTCTAAAGCTTCATCCTGGAGGAAAGGTAGAGTTATGATACAAGTGAGTTTATATGTAAAACTTAATGAAAAGCAACCAGAATAGGGAAATGAAGTAATTTCTAAGAACCAACAGCTGTAGGTAATCAGATTTCAAAACCAAATGAAATTAGTGATCATTTTGGTGGCAAATTCAATTTGTTAGAAGATTAATGTGGTTTCTCCAAATGGTTTCACTAATATAGGGGACATAGGAAAAAACAAAAGACCAGGAGGAAAAGTCAAAACAAGCTAACAACCAAACTAAAGTACACAAATGGGGGGTGAGGGGATGAATGGGAGTGGTCAGGAAGAGGAGGTGGTGAGTTAACCCCAAGGAATACAAAAATGTGAAAAATAATATATATATAAATAAATTATTTTTAAAAAAGATCAATGCTGTTTCTGAAGAGTCACTAGTTCCAGCTCTAACGTATGAGCAGCAACCAAAGGAGGAGAGAAAAAAGGCACAAAACTTCAGGGCTTATTTTCCAGGCTAATATAAAGACACCTGCCTCATCACATTAAAATAAATTAATAAAAAAAGAAAAAGACAACAGTAATTAGAACAACTAACTCAAAACTGAGTTATTTGAAATAAGAAATTCTACAAATGCTTGTATCTTTGTGACAGAACAGCTAAGACAGAGCAGATTCAAAAGAGATTTCTCTGAATATTTCAAGCAAATTTGAGTTTCCAAGAAGACATCTAAGCCTATGACTCTGATTATACTGTACTAGCACCTCATCTGAAAAGCACACCTTAAGACAGTACATTTTCAGACTGAATACCATGCTATTAGTTTAACCATTTTGTGTTTTGGTTAACAATTCCTTATATTGAACTGTGCACAAAAAATTCTCCAAAGGATTTTCTGTTAGAAATGAGGTTCTTTGGGTTTAAATGCAAGATTCTGGGACTGACTAGCCAAAGTATATTGCAGTAGTTTACAGGTACACTAATACTTGTATTAGTACAAGCAATTCAAATAAAAGCCTGCAGAGAGATACATCCTATGCATAATTGCAGTTTCATAAGCTGATCAAGGCCGTAAGTGGTGTACTACTTGAAACAATAGTTTTGACCTCAAAATAAAATCAGCTATAAGTAAGAAAAGAAAATCTCTTTAATAAACTTTATCAATTTTAGTGTGGGTTTGAGTTCTTAACACACTATTCACTCCCAAAGTTACCTAAGGATCCAACAGACAGAAAGAGGTACAGTTGTCCAAAAATAAACAAAAGGAACTATAGAACAACTTTTCATCGCGTGAAGGCTGAGAAGAGGATGGGTTGTATAATTTTACGTATATATTGAAAGCAAAGAATCATTATTATAACTTATGCCCAGCTGGCAGCTTGAGTAGCTAACACAAAACAGGAAACATGATGAGTTACACAACTTTCACAACCAGTGGGAACAAAACCTAAAAGTCCCTCTTCATCAGGAAAAGAAGTGTTTTTCTAGCAGTGAAATAAAACATACACTTTCTGAAATGAGAGACTCTAAAGGGTGCAGCAAATCTTCATCTTCAGCCCATGCAACAAATACCTACTAAGTGCCTTCTATGTGTCCAGGCTTTGTTCTAGGGCTTTGCTATTCAGTCAGCCAGTCAGATAAATATCCTATGGGGAAGTCCATATTACACTAGACAAGCAGCAGATAAATAGGCAAATTACATAATATGTCATCCTGAGAGGGAACAAAAGAAAAGAGCTGTATAAGGGGGATCCAGAGCAGTAGGGAAAGGCAGATTTCAACTGTAGAACTCAGACTCAACGTAAGCAGGTAAGGAAGAGAGGGCTCTCCAGGAAGAGGAAGAAGACAAAACAAAGACCCTGAGGGGAAGCACACAGGCATGTTTGAGGAAGAATGAAAGGGCCAGTGCTGCCAAACATGGGAAGGGGAAGAGAACTGGAGAGGAAGCCGAGGATAACTAGCAACCAGGTCAAGAGCCATGGAATTCATCATAAAACTTCTACTCTTACGGAAACACAAAGCCAGCAAAAGAGCCAAAACCTGTCTTCTGTTTTCAAAGGGTTACTATTGAGAATGGACTACAAGGGCAGAAGCAGGGGTACCAATTATAAGACTATGGCAATAGTGGTGAGAGAATATGGTCACAGTGGAAATGGGGTGTTTATTCAGAAGCTGATTCTGAATATAATTTAAGGTTGAGTCAAGAGAATTTGCTAATGAATTGGTACTGGGTTGAATATGAATTGTAAGAAAAGAACTCAAATATGACTAGGGATTTTGGGTTTTGCTATCTATCAATACAGGGAAGACTTGTGGGAAGAATGAGTTGGAGGGAACGAAGGAGGAATTCTGATTGATTCATGTTGAGTATGAGGTGAAGAGAGGAAGAGGGAGTTGGACATACAAACCTAGAGGTGAAGAATGAACTTAAAGTTGAAAAAATGCATGTGAGACAAACCAGATTATCAATAGTACCTAAATCTAGGGTAGTTCCACATAGTGTAAAAGTCAACCAACAGAAGAAATTTCAATATTACCCAAGAAAAGACAGAATCTATACAGAATTCTGGCCTAAACAGAAGATTCTCCACTTCACACAAAAGGGTGTGAAGATGACTGCATAGGGATCGTCAAGAACCATCACTCAAAGCAAGCTCTGAATCTAACACATACATGGTACATAAGCAATCAAGACACTAAAATTCTGAGTCTACAGTGAGTATAAGTTGCAAACTTTATTCAAAGGTTTTTGAATTTGTACTTCTTAATTGATAAAGCAAAAATTTTCCAGGATGGGTATCAGCAGTAGCTTAGCAATTTTACTTATGAAATAAAGATACTAGGCAGAATTATTAGGCCCAAATAAATTTTAGTTTCACTAAAGGGCCTCATAATTCTATCCTTCTGATGGTATCATTCATCTTTAACTGTCTGTCAAAACCATTTGCATTCAGATAATGAAATAAACAATCAAACTATAACATAGAAGTAACCCATGAAAAGTCAAAAGCATAAGGAGAGTAATTTCTTGATTAAAATGCAGATCTAGACCTTTGAAAAGCAATGAGTGGAAAGTTACTAAACTGTGAGTACAAATCTCCAGCTCATAAAAGATTAATCAGCCCTGCACAAAAACTAGGCCCTATTTTTCATTTGTAGGCAGATTTCTAAAGCATAATGCTTTCAAAATAAACCCCAATATGCAGATGTAATCAATTCTAAAAACTGTTTCTGAATCAGCATAACGGCCATTATTAAGCCTTTTCATATTAAGTATACTTTCCGCTGTGGTAAATTACATCGTTGTTGTAATTATCTGCAGTTCTCTCAATAAAAGGATTAGAACTCCATTGTCATGTGACTTCTAGTGTCCAGGTAAAAGTACTTAAACTTAACCCGTTTTTGTAACTTAGCCATGTGACTTGCTTTAGTCAACTGAATGTTGAGTAGAAGGGACCTACAAGTCCATTAAGAGCCTTGAATGGATTGGCTTTTTCTTATCTTCCTCTCTACCATTAGACTATGCCCCAAACTGGGGCAGCTGATTCAGCTTGGCCCTAGAGTCAATGAGACCCTTTGAGCAAAGCCATAGCTTTCCATTAGCTTTCCGTAAAGTGAATAAGAAATTCAATGTGTTGTATAAGCTACTGAACATCATCTAGTCTAAGCTGAGTGATGAAACCATCATCTATTATTTTTAAAAAAGTTTTAATAGTCATTAAAGCAAACAAAGCCTTATGAAGGCAGATGGAGTTACTGCCAGTGAATATTTATGTTAACCATCTACATAATAAATAGAGTAAACTGAATATGACAATGACTATTTTTCTAATTATAGAAGTTTTTGCCAAATAAATATGTGCTTTCAACAGTATGAAATGGCTTGTTGAACCTGGAGAAGACTATGTTGAGAACTAAGTAAAGAAGTTGATATTCAACAGCTCACTCTTCCATAGCAGGTAATTAATCTCTGTTAAGGTTATAAAACAAGAATTGAGGTTATAAACAAAGCTGATATACAAGTCTCTGAGCAAAACTATGAGATGCAAGAGTCTGGGATTTTTAGGGTTAAATAAATCATTTCCCAAAATCCAGGTTCATTTTAGCACTTCAGCATTTATATTACTTAGTATCAGTTGCTGACTGGAAATCTTAACAATACAAGATCTGGTGATACAAACTATTTTTCAAATGATACTGTAAAACAAAGCTGGATGACTAGGTATTTCAAAAAGATTTTTTAAATGCAAAAGAAAACAACACCCACTGGTAAGTCTCCTAACAAAGATATTCTGATGAAAATATGTGTGCAATCGTTTAAAAAACTTATTTTCTGAAAGAAAAATATTCGTAAATTTGTGATGTCTTGGAAAATTACAAGTCCAGACAACTAAGGACATGAGTGCCAAAACTTACAAGAACTACACTGACAGGTTGTCATATCCATAGGTTGTAGTGAGTATTTTAACTGAAAGTGAATAAATAAAGTTACAATGAAAAAGTGCCTTGTGAAAGGCCAATGACAATGCTAAGAACCCCAGGCAGGCATTAGAATCATGATTTACAGACAACCTACATTCATCCCAGAGACAGGGGAAAAGATGATACTATATTCTGCCTTGAAAAGTCCTGAATTCTGGGGTCCATGGTTCTCTCTACCAGGGTTGGACAGTTCATGATAGGTATCACAGAGGCAATTTGCATTGCTATGTTCAAAACAAGCTGGGGGACATAATTCTTGTAATGTGATGCAACATTATACCCAAAAGGTATGAATTTCCACGTATTTGGGAAATCATCCCAATAATCCCAAAAGAAACAAAGTATGAGTTCCTTCTGAAAAACTAGTTTGTGCTGGAACTCCGTAAAACCAAAGGTCAGCAAGAGTCAGCAAGAATTTAGTGTCAAGTTGCTGGGATGTTTTGTGTGGCAGCAGATTTGAGTGTCTGATATGTAAGGAAACAAAAGATTTCCTAGGGACTCTTTCCTTTCTCCAAATAATGACTGTAAAAGATGAAGGAGGTAGACATTCAGTAGAACATGGTAGGACAGCAAACATTTCACTCTTTCAGGAAAACCCAGCCATCCCTAGCCTCGGCTGCTTCGTTTCTCTGTCCACATATGGCTGAACACAAAAGGATTCCTATCAAGGGTTTGAAGATAGGTTGACACAGACTAACCTGATCTCAACGGGGAGGGAATGTTGGATAGAGAAAGAACTATACTGCACAAAAAATGGAATTAGGCTTAAAAGGGGAGGTCCTCCTGATGGGCAAGGGTTGAGCTGTCATGTGAGTTGAAGTTGTCCACAGAGAAAGGTCAAAGAACAGTACAACTGCTCGACATAAGGTACCATGAAAGGTTAAAATAAAGCAGAACTTCAGGTCCTAACTCCCCCATCCCCACTACCTCAGGAAGTACTGGGTGAGCTACTAAGATTTTGGATTTTACTGGGTTCCTTCTAATAATGTTCTTATTCTTGATGCCGGTTTATTTAAGCCAATCTAAATGAGTTTCTCCTTTTTAAACCAATAATCCTTAATTTTGGTTTTTAATTTTAATTTTGGTTTGTTTTGGTTTGTTTTTTTTTAAGTTTATTTTAATTTTGGTTTGTTTATTTTTAAGTAGCTGAGCTTGGTAAACCTTTTAACTTAAATAACATGTAAAGTACATAAACCATAAATACATATCATAACTGATTGCAAATGCATACATCCATGTCATTAGTACCTCTATCAAAAACAGAGAACATGATTAGGGCTCCTAAAGACCTCCTGAGTCTCATCCCCGTGCCCCTTTGCCCCACCACCCTATCTTAACTTCTGTCACTATCAATTATTTTTGTTTCTTTCTGACCTTTACATAAATGATAGCAAAGATAATATATATACTTGTTTCTAATTTCTTTTACTCAATATAATAGCTAGGGAATTTATCACACATTATTTGGCAGCATTTTTTTTTATTGCTAGGTAGTATTTTGTTATAACCACAACACATTTACCCAATCAGACACAGTTGACTTAATTCTGATTCTATTATTTATAATGAATGTTCTTGTAAATGTGTCTGGTGCACATGTGCCCTCATTCCTGTGGAGTGTCCATTTCTAGTAGCATAATTCTTAGTCACAGAATATGGGTTTGTTCATCTTGGTAGATGAGTTCCAACGGTTTTCTAAAGTGGTTAAGCCAATTCACACTTTCACTGTATTAAAATTTGAGTTTTTCTATATCCCCTTTAACATTTGATCAACAGCAGGTGTTACTTTTTAATTTTAACAAATGGGTGTATATGGCAATGTTTTTCATATTGCTGAATGAAATGTCTTGATTTTAATGAACATGAGAACAGGCAAAATAGTACATGTGGTTATGAGAAACAGACCCGAATCTCTGGGTTCATACAATCATATCACTGAATTTGGCTGATTTAAGGAAACCTAAATAGATACCCAGAAGGTACCTACTGTTTGCATGTTTCTGGAGACCCTGGATGTCATTATCCTCATCACACCACAAGCTTCAGATACAAGGAATCACGTTAGCAAGGAAGAGAGTTTTCAAAATTTACAATGTGCATCTATGCATTTTAATCTGGAAATATTTTTATAAATGGTGAACATTTTATCTCACCAGTCCTACAAGTCCCATAGCATGCTTCCCACACAGTTCAGTATAAAGGGCTGTTCTAGAGAGGACATCCCAGAAGAGATATTTAATTTGGGGTCTCAAAAATAAAACTCGACCCAACCATGTACCCCCAGGGAGAACAACCCCAAGTTCAATTTCTTCCTAGAAATTACTAGGAATTCCCTAATACTAAATAACCAGTAAAACTTTCCTTGACTTGGGGCAGCAAAAGGAAACAGCTTCTCCAGTGATCAAATTTCCAGTGATCAAATTTCAACACAATTCAGGTAAGGATCACAGATCTATCACATTGACCCTCTCAGCTCTTCTGTGGAGATCTCCTGATTCCTATGTTATAGACAAAAAATGACTGCTTAGTCAAGACTGGCAAAGAGCTTGCAGAAAAGGAAGCCAGAGTTAGGGGCTCCTACTGGATCCTGGTCCTAAGTCAGTTTATGTCTTTTTCTTCCTTCCTGATTTTTCTTTCATCTACTGTGTGTTATCTGGGATTGGAGCCTATTCTCTGTTCCTTTGGTCACAAGCAAACATTACCCCTTTTTCAAGAATTTTCCCAGGGAGTTTTATAGTCAGGAAGTACTATAGCCTGGAAGCTCCTTCTTATCTTCCCTCCTTGGTCTCCCTTTCCCTTCTTCCTATCATAACACACTGAAACACCATGGCACAATGACATCAGTCACTTCTTTCTAGATACACAGAGACAAAGGAAGCCCAGCAGGAAGCAGAAGCAAGCCGGGCACGGTGGCTCGTGCTTGTAAGCTTCAGCCTATGAAGCGGCAGGGGCTAGGGATCGCGGTTCGAGTCCCGCCTGGGGTCCGTAGCGAGACCTAGTTCCAAAAAATTAGCTGGGCGTGGTGGCGCGTGCCTGTAATCCCAGCTACCTGGGAAGCTGAGGCTGGGGATTGCTTGAGTCTGTGGTACCCCGGGCAACGAGAGCCTGCGGTTCCACAGACAAAAATAGCAAGACCTAGTCTCAAAAAAAAAAAAAAAAAAAGGAAGCAGAAGCAGTAAGATTCTAGACCCCAAACTCCAATCCAACTCTTGGTCTTATATTAAATCAAATCCCTTGAATGTGACCTATTCAAAAATAAAGGTTAAAATATTGGAGGAAATAGGAAATGAATGCAGCCTAGGGTAACTAGGCTAGGGGCAAACAAAGAAAAGGTGTTCAGGACAAAGCTTAATTTCCATGAATTAGGTATCACCAGGCCAGGTTATGATCCATTCTGCTTTTGAGTGCAATTTACTTTGTTTCTCTAAAACCAGAGAGGGAATACTTTGATTGTCCAGGAGGTGTGAAAAAGCTACATAAGCACATGGGATTTCACTAATAGAAAACAAAGGCCTCCCATTTAGGCTTTCCTGTTTCCATAAGTATCCAAACAGTAGCCTTTTGTTTCCTGAAGTTGGTGGAAAGAAACCTAAAAAATAAACAAATAAACAAAAAAGCTTCTCTTCCTCTATTAGCCAGAAAATTGATTCTAAAAACTATCAACACAGAGTTTGTTGAATTTTGGGAAGGCAACGAATATTCAAGTTTACACACACATAAAAAGTAAATGTGTGGGCAAGGTGGTTAGAGAACAAAAACTGAACGCAGGGGGTTCAAGTCTCTTTAGTACAAATCTATTAGCAAAAATGTTCAAACGTCAGCTGATTGAAGCAAGGACTTTCTGATCACCTAAAGGACAGGTTACCAGGCAGTGGACACCTAAATCATGTAACTGATAAACCATCCTGCAGCTCAGGCAGATTTAATAGAATGCTATATATTCACTGAACAAAAGTTCTGAATGTCCAAGAAGTATAATCTACTCACTCCCCTCCTACATGGCCACTACATAAAAAATTCCTGCTATTCCTGCCTCATGAACAGGTCTCCGGATCCCAGTCTAGAGTCACAATTGCCTGACTTTCCTCCCCAAATACAAACACAAGTGTAAGGTGTTTCATTAGACTTCATTAGAAGACTGACCCCGAATTTTCTCAAATTAAGAAAAAGAAAGAAGACAACAACAAAATTTTCAGCAACAGCAAGCTTCAACTGCTTCTCCCAATTGCTGAGAACTGCTAGAGCTGAGAAACTAAGTAAACTTCAATCAGTTCTCTGAAAACCTCTCATTGATAGGGAAATTTTTACTCTTAAAGGAGATCAAAGTATGGTTTCTCAGGAAGCAGAGAAATCTTATTCTGCCCTCAATGTGAGAAGTCTGGATTCTCCAATAAACTCTTTAGTCTGTAACACCCAGAACTTAATTTTGCCACAAAAGGCTAAACCCATTTGGCAATCTCTCTAAAGCTCTACAATGTAGCCCGGAATTTCCACTTCCAGATATACAGTCAACAGAAATGTACATATCCACTAATAAACATGCACAGAATTGTATAAAATATCTAAAGTACACATCCAGTAAAATGGATAAACTGATATAGTCACACAATGGAATAACATACTTAACAAGAACAAACCAACTGTAATTATTTAAAACAACATGGGCCAACTATGTCTATAAACTGAAAACAGTGAGAAAAGTAATCACCCATATTAGAAGTAGGATACCCTTTCAGCAAGAGTGATTGTGAGTGGTCATAAAACAAATACGATCAGTTTTTATCTGTGTCTTTACTTGGGAAAAGGATGAATGAATGGGTGGGAGTGGGGAAGGTTGGATGAGGTACCAAATGGACTCAGCCTTGAGTTCCACCTTGACTCCAATATTTTTTTCATATTTTCCTCAAGGTCAAAGAGTGAACCAGTCAGGATTACCAGCAGAAATCTGAACAAACTTAGCCAAAAATGCAATGCAGAAAGCAAAAAATTTACATTCTTTACTCTAGTGAAGCCAAAAATGATATAGAAATGATCAGCAGTTTTAGCTGCAATGCATAATAAATGTAAACCAACAAAAATAGTTTGTGTGCTTCTCAGGGGATTGGATAATTACAAAAGGGATTAATAAAATCTTCTGAGAGTTAAACTAAGCCCCGATGCTCAATTCCATTAACTAAATGAATTAAGCAACAAAAACAAAACAAAAAAATCTCCAACAGCTACAGGGTTCCTGACACTATCTGAAAGATACGTGTTTCCAATTAACTGATTGCTGCTGTAATAAAAAAGCAAGAAGATATTTATTTCTGACAGGTTATTCAAGGGCATACATCCACTTCATAAATAAATACCCACTTCAGTATTATCTATCTGAAGATTCTTCATCATGATAACATCATTTGCATCCAGTACTTATATGCACACACAATGCAAAGCAAAAGGAAGGAAAAGGCAATAAGGTAGCTATTCAAAAGTAAAGAAGTACAGTGAAAAAACAAAAAACTATTCGATATCCCCTGATATACTCAAAGAGAAAATATGCTCATAGGCAATTTACATGTCTAGTGGCTGAAGTGTTTAAATAAGAGTCTCATCTGGCATTTTCAGTCTTCCCCCATAGACATAGACACAGACACACAGACATACACACACAAACACACTCCAACAAACTTGAGTTTTCTGCCTCTTTATAGCTTTGTAAAGCATGGAATGCTTTATCTATATAATGCTTTACAATATATTTATATTATAAAGGGAACTGGAAAAGGAGAACTAAAAATATCTAGCATATGATGGAGTCAGAGAGGAAAGGCAGAGAAAAAAGGTGGGAGGCACTATAAATCCTACATCTTCCTCAGCATGGAGCTAATAGGTACTGTCAAATTTGTGGAATCAAGTATACATGGTGGCAATTTAAAAAGAAGGCTGCAAATTCTTTGATGCTCTTCCCAACAAGTGGTGCTCAAAACTAGGACAATGAAGTTAACTTTGAAGTCATAAAAGGCCATGAAGTTTCCAACTGGCTAGCTTGTGGCACTCCTAGCTTGAGTCAGTTGTCAAAATGTCAACATGAAGGGTGCTTCAGGGATCAGACTGACAATTTACTCAGAGAACTTGGGGTAAAGTTGTTCTACATGAGGTAAGCGGGTCTCAACCAATCAGCTGAAGCCAAACAAGGACCAAAAGACCAGGCTTCCCAAGCAAGATGAAAATTTCCAGACTGCTGCCACGGTCTTTATCTGCAACACCAGCTCTCCTGGTATCCAGGATATTGTTTTGGGACTTGCTTGACACCGTAATCACTTAAGCCAATTCTTTATAATAAATCTCTATAAACATATACACATTCTATTGGCTCTGTTTCTCTAAAGAACCCTGATAAATATATGTGGGAAGTCAGTGATCTGTGTAAATAGTCCGACTCCCTGGGGTCACCATGCTGAAGTTGCCATGAGTAGGTATTCTGTCAAGTCAGCATGGAGCTTGGCCTTCTGGCCATCCCTGCCAAGACACACAGTATGGAAGCAAAACCTTCCAGAATAGCTCATCCACTGGTACCCTGGAGAGACTTCAGTCAACACCGCAAGAACCAGAAGCAGTAGCCAGGCCCTGCCTGAATCCCTGACCCACAGAATCCACACCAATAAATAACTGTTTAGGTCACTAAAATTTGAGGTAATTTCTTCAATGATAACCACCAGAAAAACTACAAACAGAAATAGTCAACAGTTACCACATCTGAAACTTTAGTTCGAGTAGTATGAGAAAGGAGCTTTAGTTATTTTAATCCTTCTTCATTTTTTGCATTCTTACTATGTGCAAATATTACTTCAGAAATTATATAGTATTTAATACACTGTGCTGTTTCATTGAAATTTGCTAGGAAAGAACTTTGATATTTGTATACACACATACAGAAAGTGATGGATATGCTAACTAACTAGATGGAGTGAATATTTTTATAATATATATACACACATCAAATCATCAAATATATCATTTTAAATATATATATATATATATTTTGATACTAGGTCTCACTATTTTTGCCCATGGAACCACAGGCTCATGTTACCCGGGGTACCATGAACTCAAGCAATCCCCAGCCTCAGCTTCCCAGGTAGCTGGGATTGAAGGTACATGCCACCACACCCAGCTATTTTTTGGGACTAGGTCTCACTGTGTTGCCCTGAGCAGGACTCGAACCGTTATCCCTAGCCCCAGCCACTTCATAGGCTGAAGCTTACAGGGACGAGACACCATGCCGAGCACATTTTAAATATCTTAAAGTTTTGTCAATCATACATCAGTAAAGCTGGATGAAAAATAAATTTAAGCAATTCAAATTTAAAGAAAAAACAGCAAACATGTTTTGCATTTACTGCATGCGAGGAAGCTTTGGAAGTGTTCTAGTTTTCTTTTTCCCCACCTCCTAAATGTTCTATTTTAACTATTTTAATCCTTATAATAAATCCATGAAGGGTTGCTTTTAGTATTCTCTTTTTCATAAATGAGGAATTGAGACGCAAAAAGATTCAGTAACTGTGCCAGCAGTGACACAGCAAGCAACTGAACCTAGATTCAAACTAGCCAGTCCAGAGCTACATTTCCACAAAGATGGCCAGACTGACTTAGCACTCACAGCCAGTGGAGGAAGGTACAATCTCAAGTTGCCACTTCACTCAGGTCTCCAAGCATGTGACCGGTCGCACTATCTTGTGTCAAGCACTGTGGGACTGTGGGATGGCTCACTTTGTGAAAACTGACTATTCTGTACATTCAAAAGCTGTATGTATGTTATAGCTCAATTTTAACAAGTTTAAAAGTGGCATAAACCAAATCACACACAAAAGACAAAATTTCCTGTAACAATTGAAACCAATTTGGCTTCTTCATTTGATTGGAGAGCATAAGTGTGGCTGTTGCATAATTTGGGTATCTTGAACTCTGTTCACTGAAATATAATTTTCCAAACATGCGCAAATAATCCAGCACACGCCCCCATGAAATTTCTGTAATTTTTGAGAGATAACCCTTGTTACTTCTGAATCTTCTCACCATACACCGGTTCCCTTTTAACAGACTTTTGTTTTCACAGTGAAATAGTCATTCTCCCACCCCATTCCCTAATTCCTTGAGTTTCTTTCAAACTCCTTTTTATTCCCCCTTTCTTCCCTATACTAGGAGATTATTGCAAGAGCACATTAGCTTACAGAACTATTTGTGTACAGATGCTGATACCCACAAAAATGAATGCAAGATCTAAGACTTTAATGTATCGATTCTAGTGGCCATTTGCCTGTGGTTTGTTTCTTTGAGGACAATTTGGATGATTTAAAACAAAACTATTTTTAAACCTGCAGTCTTTTATTTCTCTAACTTCTTTCCTCTACCACCCCCTCACCTCACTAAATAGAACTCACTTTTGCTAAGGCAGCATCTCAACTAAAGTGATTTATGGACTTGGCAAATCTAGAGCACAGGAAAAAGCGCTCAGGAGCACCCCTGTGCCCTGAGGTGATAAACTGAATTTCTACTTTATGTATCTTCAAAGGAAGCAATTAGTTCTCCATTGGTGGCTTCCCCTCCACCCTTAGACACCATAATTTCAATGCAGGACAGCCCAGTCTTAGCTTTTCCTTTTGTGCCTCAGCACTTTTCTCCTCATCTATTAACTATAAAAGGGCCAACGTTAATAATCTCTCAACTTTCTCACTCAATCTTTTTCTTGAGAAAACTTCACCTAAAATGAGGGAATAGGCGGCGGGAGAGAGAGAAATGGGGAGTGACTGATAATGAGTATGAGGTTTCTTTTTTGGAAAAACGTTTGGCATTTAGACAGTGACAACTGCATAGTTGTATGACTAAAAACCACCGGACTGTATATTCCAAGAGGGTAGATTTATAGTATTTAAAATGAATAAAATGTGAGCGTGCCCGACTTTTTATTAGAAAAGTTGGACAACGAGAGCAACAAGCAGATGAACAGCTAAAAAACAAACGGGATAAACTCATGGATTAAACATGAGGAGACTGGTCCTGCTTTCCGTCCAAAATTGGCGGTGGGGCGATGAAGGTAAGGAAAGAAACTGCACAACGATACATCTGGATAATGAAGCTTGGTGGTCTCAGGGCTCTCATTCTGGTATATTTCATTAATTAGTAAGATGAACGTAGAGACGATGTGCAGAGAGCGAGCGCTGGGGGACGCCACAGATTGTTTTTAAGGCTACCTCGGTCAAAGTTCTCACCAAGTCACCCCGACGCAGCACAACACCGCAGGCAGGGCTCACTGGTAAGCGTTGCCTCAGAAAGCTCCAGGACTTCGAGTGGAGGGGGATGAATGGTCAAAGGAAGTTGGCTGCTGTGACGCAACTTTCCCTGTTTGCCAAAGCAGCATAAAGAGAAAGACCGCTTAAGGGTTCTCACACCCTTCCTGAAGTGGACCCCACAGATCCTCCAACCCACTGCATAGCGGCGGGTGTCCGGACCCCGGAGACACAGACTCCCACACCCCTCCTCCGAACCTCTGGGTTCCTCCAAGCTCGGACCGAGCGATCTCAAAGCCAGATGAGGTCGCCCCGAGGCCACCTGCAGCTCCCGAACGGCGGGATAAAAAGGGTCGACCGCCACCCCCTCTTGCAGAACTGAGCTGAGAACTTCTCAACACGCCTCGGGGAGGCCGTCCCATCCCCACCCAGACCGGGGGAATAAAGGGCCCGCGGGCACCCAAGGGCCGGCGCCCGGTTCCGGAGCCCGGGGGCACGCGCGCTCTCCCGCCAGCCCGCCGGGCCCGGACTTTCCCGCTGCCCCGAGCCTGGCGCCGGGTGCTCCCCTTGCAGACCCGCCGAGCACCGCCGCAGCAGAGGGGACCAACCCTGTGCGGCAGCCGAGCCCAAGCCAGCCCAGGGACCCGGGCCCCAGGCCACCCCGAAGTCGCCGGAGTGACCCTGGCGAGCGGGACCCCGCGGGGGCTGCCCGACACCTCGTGCCCCCCGGGGAGCACCAAGTCTGCCCGCTCCGCGAGGAGGCCTGCCCGGGATAAGAGTCCGCACCCGAGGGTAGGGTGGGGGGAGCGAGGACCCAACCGGGTGGCAAAACGCGCATCAGAGGGCCGCTCCACTCACCTCCAGAGGCTGCTCCCAACCTGCCGCTCCGCGCCGGCCGCCCAGTCACTAGAATGAGGCTCCGCGACCGACGAAGAGGGAGGCGGAGCGCAGGGGGCGGAGCCGGCCCCGGCTCGCCAGCGCCAGAATTAAACCCCAAAACGCCCTGGATGCAACCGGCTTCCAGGCACCGCAAGGGCAAGAAGTCGGGGAGAGGCTGGAAAACCTGGGGCGCGAGCTGGGAAGCGACTGTGGCTGCGTCCCAGGGCGGGGAAGGAGGGGCTGCTCGGCCTGCGGAGCCCCAGGCGGCTTCTCGCACTTCAAGGAACCCCGGCTCTCCGCCGCCCCCTTTGTACCCCCAGAGAGGCCGGCGGGCGAGCCCCACTGCGCCTGCGCGCCGCTGCAACTCTTCCGAGCCCACAAGGCACCTCCACGCACCTCCCGCCTCGGCCCGCGCCTTTCCGCGGTGAGAGCGGTGCAGGAGCGTCCCGGGCTCCCACACGCGCCCTCCCAGGCGTATGTACTCTTCCGCCCCGAGGGAACGAAAACATGCATCCCCCACGTCAGACTTGGCGGCAGTTGGAGTCTGTGGATCCTGACGGGAGGCGTACCTGGACGCCAGCGACAGGCAGTCAGTCACCCCCTCCCCGACCTGCCACAGCTATCTCCCTCCGCTGCGCTAGGAACTGTCCCGAGGCTGTGGGTTTGTCCGCCTGCCCCTCTTGAGAGCCCGAGAAGTGGGCAGCGCTCTCTCTTCCTGCAGGTGCTTCAACCGAATGGCGGCCAGAAGGTTCCCGCCTTTCCCTAGTCCTGCCTTCTGTGCTCGGTGCATTCGCTCCAACTTGGCTGCAATACCAAATCCTCCGTGAAGGGGACTTCTGTCAAGAAGGGTGCAGGTGTTCTGGGACGGACCCGGTGCCGGCCTTGGGAACTTAGGGCTGAACTAAGCAGACATTTGGTCCCTAGCAATTGAAGTGCATGGGAGCTGAGTAGGATTGGCTGAGAGACTGTCTTAAGTCTTTCGCAAATTGAAGATGACTTGAATAAACTGAGGAGGCGCTTAGGGATAGGACAGGATGACTGATTTTATTAAAACCAAGTATTACCAATACCCCCCAAAAAAAGTCTCTCCAGTCACTGATTTTCTTAAAGGATGCAAATGTCCTTCCCCTTAGCATTCCAGCACATTACACCCCCTAAGGGGCCCTTCTCACTTCACAGTCTTTTCCAAGTGGATTGAAGTGATGAGTCAGCAAACCTCAAAAGAGAAAATGCTAGACTGAGGGTAAAGAGACTGAAATTAATGCATCCTTGCACGGTGGAAACATAGCACACCTGCAAATTCCTGAAATTGATGCACCGTGTCCCTAAGAGATAGGGCTGTGAAATAGGAAATCTCTCCTTTTAATTCAGTACTATTTATTTATTTTTATTTTTTGATTGCATATTACATATTTGCTTATAACGATATTCTCCCATCACCTTATCACCCGTGCACACCTTCTTTATCTCTTGTGCCCTCCCCCTCCTCCGATTTTATTCCCCCGCCTCCCTTGACCTATGCTTCAGTTCTGTTGGCAGTTTTAAATTTTTCTTGTCTGTTTATTTCCCCTAAATCCCACATATAAGTGAGACCATCCCATATTTCTCATTTTTAACCTTAGCCCCTGTGCCACCTCACCAGCAACAGTAAGAAATCTCTTTTTGACCCTCAATTTATTCATCTGTAGAATAAGGCATATGACTCAAATCCTTTAAAAACTTCTTTCCCAAAATATCTGCCATTCTATGAAAATAATTTACTCCCAAGATAATAAGAGTGGGTAGAATCAAAGGCAGGGACTCTTACATAAAGTACCCTCCACCCTTTATTTCTCCTTCCATGTATTTTGTCAGTAGACACTTACTGCATAGGCCCTTAAAATTAGGTAAATCTAATCAATTAGAACTATGGCATAGCCTGAATTTTTACTTGGACAGATACCTGCAACCCACTCATGTGGATTTGTACTTTAATATTTACTTCATTTTAAAGTCATTTTTTATTGAGATACAATTCAGATACCATAAAATTTACTCTCAAGATATACAATTCAGTCATTTTGAATATATTTTAAATGCAGCTATCATCCATCCATAGCTAATTCAAAAATAATTTCATCATTTTTCTTCATTAATGTCCTTTTATTATCCATTCCATTATCCATTCCAGGATACCATCCAGGTTATATCACATTGCTTTAGTCATGTTTTCTTTTTTTCTTTAAATTTTTAATTGATTAGGTACACACACAGACACACACACACACACAACACACACACACACACATATATATATATATAGATGTATTACATAATTCTCTACCCCAGAGTCTTCCCATCACCTTATTACCTGAGAACTATCATCTTAATCTTTTGTGCCCATCCTTCTGATTTCCCCTTCCCCCTCTCTTGCTCTATGCCTCCGTGCTGTTAGCAATATAAATTTTTTCTTGTGTCTGTTTGTTTGTTTGTTTCCCTATATCCCTCTTAAGTGAGACCATACTATACATCTATTTTTTTTTTCTGGTTTATTTCTACCAGCATGATTCCTTCTAGCTCCATCCATGTTGACGCAAATGACATAAGTTTGTCTTTTTTGATTGATGAATAATATTCATTTGTGTACATATACCACAACTTTCTGATTCATTCATCTATTTTGGGACATTTGGGTGGTTTCTGTATCCTGATTATTGTAAATAGTGCTGCAATAAACACCCGAGTATAGGTGTCCTTTTGAATTAGAGCTTTTGTAACCTTTGGGTAGATTCCTAGAAGTAGGATAGCTGGATCAAGTGGTAGTTCCATTTTCAGTAATTTAAGGATCTTCTACACAGTTTTCCATAGTGTAATTTCATCATTTCAGTAAAACTCATTAACAACCACTCCCCAGCCTCCCTCTTCCTCCCTCCACCCCTTAAACTGCAGTTTCTGTCTGTGGGTTTGCCTATTCTGGACATTACATGTAAACATAAACGTACACTTTGTTATCTTTAATTGGCTTCTTAAGAAACAGAGAAAACTTCTGGGAACCTGGTTGACTTGGTTGGTGGGTCCTCACCCACTGTCTTAAGAATGGAGGTCAAAAACAGACATGGGGGAAAAGCAACAAAGACAGGATTTATTTACACCAAGAGTACAAAAAAGAGAGGAAAAAGAGACAGAGACTCTCCAGACTGGCACATAGCTAGATGCCATATCTTGTACCCCAGATAACATCTGCTGAGCAGAAACTAAGGGTTAGGCCGAAGCCATATATGGCAAACATGCAGCTTCTCCAGATACTCCTGCTGGTCAGTGATTTAATTAATGCACAAGCCATTTAAACTGCCCAAACTGCAGCATTTAACTACCAAAAGCTTCCTTTCCCTCCCATCAATCCCCACTGGAAAGCTCCATCTTCAGTCGTCAACTTGGTTATGAGCACCACCCTTTTGGCTTAAAGGTTGGTCCTCATTGTTTTTCTAATAGTTACACCTGATGTACTAGTTGTGAAATTCATGCTGCAAATGTATCTATACTCCACTGTCTTTTTAATTGCTAAGTAATATTCCACTGTTTGGCTGATACCTTCTTTTAAAAATTCATTCATACAATCATGATCTTTGTGAGTCATAAGAGCCACTTTTTGACTCTAATAAATGATTCTGCTATCATACCATGTACAAGCTTTTGTGTAAACATGTATTTCATCTCTTGGGTGAATAATTAAGGGTTTTTTTTGTCATATGGTAATTCTATGGTTAAATTTTTAAGGATAAACTTTTCCAAAGTGAATGTACTATTTTATATTCTCATGAGCAATATATGAAGATTCTAGTTTTGTTAAATCCTTGCCAGCAGTTATTATTTTGCTATTGTCATTTTTCATTATATATATATGTACACACACTATATATATATATATATATATATATATATAGTGTATATATAGTATATATTGTAGTATATATATATATACTACAATGGGCATGAAGAGGAATCTCATCTCATCGTGGTTTTAATTTGCATTTCCCTAAAATAACTGGTGACATTGACCATCTTTTCATACCCTTTCTTTTTTTTTTTTTTTTTTTTTTTGAGACTAGGTCTCGCTATTTTTGCCCGTGGAACCGCAGGCTCACGTTGCCCAGGGTACCACGGACTCAAGCAATCCCCAGTTCAGCTTCCCAGGTAGCTGGGATTACAGGCGCACACCACCACGCCCAACTATTTTTTGGAACTAGGTCTTTCTACATTCCCCTGAGTGGGTCTCGATCGGGATCCCCGGTCCCCACTGCAGCTTCCTAGGCTGCGCTTACAGGCATGCGCCACCAGGCCCAGCCTCTTTTCATACCCTTTATGACCCTTAATGGTTTTTGTGTCTTTTTGGAAGAAATGTCTATTCAAATCATTTGCCTATTTGAAATTGAGGTTATATGTGTTTTCTATTGTTGAACTGTAAGAAGCTTTTATCATAAGTGATACTATTTATATAATCTATCTTTTTCCCGTCAAAACTACTTTGTTCTGTGCTCATCTCAGGAATCAGTCACACAAACAATGAGTGTAACTCTAAGTTTTACAATTTTGTAGTTAAAGAATATCTGCCTTGCTTCCAAGATGTACCCCCTGTAGAGTTGTGGATAGCGAATCTTCAGGTCGTTCAGTCATTCACCTGCGTAATTTAGAATCATGTGCAAATAAAAGCAGCCAGTTCTTCCTCCCTAAGACTCAAGCTCCTTGTCTGTAAAATGGAAATCATACCTCCCATGCCTCCTTTGTCAAGTTATAGTAATGATCAAACCTAGCAAGTGAGTTGAGTGTAATGGGCCTTGGGTGTGCTACAGGTAGGTATCTGGCATCTTGGGTGTTCCATATTCTCCTGTCCAGTGGGGTACATGGCAATGAGATGATAAGACAAGGGGTAGTGAGGAAGACACCCAGGCAAGGGGTCATCAAAATCATATGGGCCAGGAATTGGGACAGGCTTTAAAAGCCTTTTCCTTATTCATACTCTGCTTCATAACATGCCAAAAAAAAAAAAAAAAAAAAAGGAGGAAAAATAATTATTGTACACTACAGTTATTGAAATTTTTAAAGTTTTTTGTTTCAAATATTTTACAGAGATGACTGGAGAATTTTTGCTTGTCTTCATGGCAGAATTTTTAAGGAAACTGGTGGCAAGAATCTATGAGTGTGTGTGTGTGTGTGTGTGTGTGTGTGTGTGCATACACAATCTTAGGCACAAGTGAGTCTCCCCTAAAGAAAGTATTGGGAGTAGAGGGGGTGTGCAGTTGGTGTATCTGGATTCACCATCACAGATCCTCTTCCAATACCAAGCTTGGGAACTTCTAGATTTTCCTATGAGAAGCTGTGTTTTTCCTCACCCCTGCCTAAGGTCTTACTGCTATTTAGGAGCCTTCTTTCTAAGGAACATTTATTAATATTATAAAACATTAACCTGTAATTTACAATCTAGACTGTCTACAGCCAATGACTGTGTGGTTTCTACCTCCAAACCAGTGCTTTTTTCTCCCTTGTTGGAGAGAGCTGAAACTGAGAAAGTAGAAGAAACTGGCCCTTATGGTCTGCTTTGCTCTTTTTTTGTATACCCCAAACTTGGATTTTTCTAGTTGGTCTGCCACTTGGTTATAAACTTGGGAAGTGAGTGTAAAATAATCTAGTTGCTGACTATGTCAGAAAACATGATACTTATCTTCTAAATTCAGAAGGAAAATAGGACATAATGTATTTTACCCTACGGTTTGATAGCCCAACTTTTCTGGTTCTTGGAAACAATGCTTGAAAAGTAAAGGACACATTGGTTCATTTGTTTTAGCTATTTTACAAAGTAAGTTAGAATTCAGTTTGCTTTAGACTAAAACCCTGTGTGAATCCATTTTAATTGTTGCTGAAAGACATCATCCTAGTTCAGGAAATGTGAGCTAAGGGTAATCTTTATTCATAATTATAATTGTCAATATTATGTTACTATCATGAATTATGTATAAATCATTTAAAAGGTGTGTGACATTCTCCTAGGATCCTAAGTGGAGGGATTATGTGTACAAGCCTGGCCTTGCAGATTCACTATATTTAGAACCTTTTTTTTTACTTAACAAATATTTATTAAATATTTATATAATAAATACTTGTTAAGGACCTATTGTAAACAAAACACAGGGTAAGGTTCTATGAAGAATAAAGATGAGGAACTCTTAGAAACCATCTTTTGGAATAGTTTATAGATCCTTAGGTAGATAACTGTAATCCAATAGATTTTGGCCAGGAAAAGATACACATCATTGTTAAAACAATATAATTTTAATAATTGATAGCCCTTGTTGAAAACTTCAGTGAGATGAGCACAATTTTATCACCATTCCCAGGAATGAAAACAGAGTTCAGGAAGGAATACTATTGCAGGAAGCCACTGTGCTAAATTGTAGAGGCAGGTTTTGTGCCTCAGCTGCCAGAGTATAGAGCCAGGACTCAGCACCAATACTTCCACCAAAGCCAGCCTGTGCATCATGTTGTTCATTTTTAAATTAGGTTAGTGATAACTTCGCACTGAGTCTCACAAAAGCTTTTTCTCCTTTGGCAAGGAACCCCTGCCCTGATGACCTTTTCACCTTGGCTCATAACACCATTCTCTAACCCAGTAGGTCTTAAACAACTGAGCTCTTTTTTTGAGACTTACGGCCTTTCAACAAACAAATGTAATGAAAGCTAAAAATGAAGGTTCTATGAATGACACTGAATAGAGAGCAGAGAAGGAGGCAGCCTTATTTATGCTCAACTGAGGGTTACCAAAGCTGAACCTACCAGGGAGCACTGGACTCAATACAACCTCAGTCTTGTCACTGAAAAATAGTGTTAACGTATCCCCACTGCTGGGGCTGCCTCTAGTTGATGAGCATGAGCTTGATGAGGCTTTAGATTCATTCATACTTAATGCTGCTTGATGTATTGTGTAGCTTCCATACACACAAATGACTTTTTAAAAATATCAAAATGGCTTGTTTAGCCAGTCATCCTCACAACTCTGTGAGAAAAATGGGTACAGTGTAAGGATGGGCACCCGAACCCACCAAGGAAAGTAGTGGCTCCCCTCTCCTAGGATCTAATTACATAAGAGCCTTTTTGAGTGAATGTTGTATTCAAAGGAAACTTGGTATGTATAACATAGTGCTGAATTTCAACAAAGAAGGGCTTAGTCAACTTTTTTTTTCTTCCAGTCACAATGGTAGAGTCTGACAAAGCACAACCAAAGGAGGGGAGGAGAATGGTGAAAGGGGAGGAGGTAGACACAGCTGAGGACAATGGCTTTATTTCAGGGGTGCCCTCCCTGAAATTCTGCTCTGAGACATGAGGCCAAGATAATTACTTATAGGATTTTCCCAGTGCTTCATTGTCTACTTTTCTACTCTCATTCTTGATTTTCTACAGCATATCCACAGAATTCTAGGAAGCTACTGTTATAATTATCTTAACATGCAAGTTCACCCAATTCTTTGCTCTCATAACCTCAGGTCAGCCTAAAGGGCTGTTAATTCATCTAGCTATTGCATTGCTGAGTATCTGTTCACAGTGTGTGCATCTTAGGAGGATTAGCCTCATCTGCTGTCTGCTTAGCCAAAAGCAGAGGCCTAGTCTACTTAACTCTCAGTATTATGCTCAACTAAATGACATGGTTTTATTGTGCCAGTTATTTCTCTGAAAATTGGAAGAAATCTAAATGTCCCTAATTTAAATAGGGAATGTTCAAGATGGTTTAACATGGTATTGGGGGTGGGTGGGTGGGTGGGAATACTGTATAATCCATAAAATACTGAGAACACTCCACTTTCTTGGTACAAATGAAATAACTTTAAGGGAAAAAAATCAGAAAGTGAATATATATGTTAATATATATGCTGATAACAAATATCTTTTAAAAATGCTTGTAAGTTACCAAAGATCAATTTTAAACATCAAAAGTCACAGAAATAGGTGAAATCTGCTAAATTCTTTATATATAAAAGTTAAATAAAACTTATAAGTACTTGTATACATACTTATTCGATATATGGGTATATATGTGTATATGTATATATGTATGCGTGTGTACATATATATATGTCTGTATATGTATAATCAAATATTCAGGTTCCTTACCATATAAGAGACCTTCCCATGGGGCTTTCCATAGGACTGCATTACAAGAAAGCTAGTTTACCCCCCGAGCAAAATATGAGAGAAAGAGAGAATGCTGCAATGCCTTTTATAATCTAATCTCAAAAGTGATGTAGCTTCACTTCTGCCAGTTTCTATGGTCACAGAGATCCTACCCCTGATATTATGTGGGAGGGCTCTGGATAAGAGTTTGAATACTTAAGAGACAGGGATTATTGTGATCATCTTGGAGATTTGCTTCCACAGTTATTAATAATAAAATTTTACTCAAAAGCATGTCTTAGTTATTAAAATATATTTTAAATTATGCTGAATATATACTGTATATTTAATTCTCCTGATTATACTTTTTAAGAAATAGTAAGTATTTTTCAGTACACTTTGTGTGCCATCCACTTAGCTAAACATTTTACATGAACCACCTCATGCAGCCCTCACAATGAATGAAAAGGCTATGGCCAGGGAGCACTTGCAGCTGTTTCATTTCACTAAGATGGAAATTGAAGCACAGAGAAGTTAAGTAATTTATCGAAGGGCACACATCCAGCAAGTAAAAAAATCAGAATATGAATTCAAGCCTGTGAAAGAAAGCATGTAAAATCATCTGTAAGCTGCATT
This sequence comes from Uropsilus gracilis, assembly GCA_004024945.1. NCBI lineage: Eukaryota > Metazoa > Chordata > Mammalia > Eulipotyphla > Talpidae > Uropsilus > Uropsilus gracilis. The sequence continues at coordinate 118,866 of PVHY01001681.1, forward strand.
GATTTCTTCTGATTGCAGTTCTTTTAAACAAATTTCTAAACTAGTCACTCTTTAAAGTTAAGTATCATTCCATCAATTAGGTAGTTTAGAATTTCTCTGCAGACATTGAGTAAACTAAGGCTCAAAAATGAGGTGTCAGGTTCCTGGAGCCTTTTACCATGATTATGACAATAACTCTCATTGCCTTCCCCCTCCTCCTCTTTGTTCCTTCTCTCCACTCCAGCCACGCTGGCCTCCTTGGCTGGCCTCCTTGCCATTCTTGGAACACTGCAGTCATGCTCTGCTTTGGTTCCTTTGTGCTAGACATTTCTTTTTTCTTCCCCCAGATCAGCATGACTCCCTCCTTCAGTTCCTTCCCTTAAATGTCACCTTCCCAGAGAGACCAGTGTTAAAAATTACCATACCATCCTTACAACTTAGTGCCATCTCCCTTCCCTTCCCCTCTCCCTTAGCACTTAACCACTGTCTATCCAGCACAACTCCCTTACTTATTATATTTATATTTCTCTTCTTATCCCAGGACACAAACACCACAAAGGCAAGACTTTAGGACTATTTTTGTCTACTGACCTATTATATTCATTCCTCAGTGAATACATATATATTCACTATATTTATTAAAACAGTGGCTATTATATTATATATGCTGAATGATAAGTGTATATGTGATAAGCAATAAAATAACAGTAGGGGACTTAAAATATATTGCTGATATCAGTTGAAAATTTGTCAACTTATTTCCCATCCAAATATCTTTAAAGTCATTCATGAAATTATCTAAAGATTTTTGTCCAAAGAGATGTTTCTGGAGAGAATCATTTTCTTTTAATGAACATTGAACATTTGCTACCACATGTGTTTAGTTTTTAATCAGATATATTCAATTTTCTAGAAACAAAAGCACTTTTATCTTAAAAGACAGCTAAACTGGGTCTCTAACTGAAGTCTTTCTACTGTTCTGGTGATAGCCTATGCTCTGTGTAGTGACCCTATAAAACTGAACAAATGTTTACCTTTGACATCAGAAAAGTCAGCATAACAAATGGCATTTCATAGTGAATGAAATGAAAGCACTTCCTTCCTTTATTTATTCTGGATAATCTGTTAATTTTTATTGGGGCTTTGTTCTCCTAGACATAGAGTTATTGTTTGATAGAAGGTCAGCATTCAGCCTAACTTTGCCCACTTTACCTGCAACTATTAACTATGATCCCGGGAATTTCATAATGGCAATTTACTAGTTCACAGCATATTCAGTAAAGATCTTGGTGATAATGAATTTTTTTCCTTCAAACTAACTGAACACATCAATCATAGTAACAAGTGGCTAAGCATTATTAAAACTTGCCCAGCAGGAAACATTATATCTCTTTATTGTTAATGCATTCAGCGACTCTTCAGGGTAGATACTGTCACTATGGAGGTCAGTGGAATTAAATAATTTGCTCAGGTCACACAATCAGGGCAGAGACTCAACCCAAGATTATCTGTCTGATTTCCATATCTGGGCCAGTTTCAAGGTGCTTCTCTGCTCTCACTATCAGCATAAAGCAGCAGCCTTACCTAATTATCTTCATATAAGGTCCAGCAACCAAATATTGCATGACACATATTGCTCCCAAATTTTGTTATTTATCTGAAATTCAAATTTAACAGGATGTCTTGGTTTTTATTTGCTAAAACTGGCCATTCTATGTGGAAGAACGTTGGAGATTATTAGTTTAGTGATTCTTAATGAAAGGGGTTTGGCAAAAGTGGTCAAAAGAGCTTTTTCAAAATAAACATACAGATTCTATATATTGTATGAGTACTCTGGAGAAGGACCTGGCCTATTAGTTTTTGAAAAGTTTTATTCATTCACTCATGTATTCATGCATTCATTCATAAAAATGCATTATCTGTTGAGAACTCCATGCCAAGCACTTTTCCAGACCTCAAAAATACAGCAAGGAAAAAAAAATGCAAAACAGTCTACCTTCGGCTTCTTCCCAGTAATACCAAAAGTCATTCCAGTTAAGAAGTTATAGGTCCAGCTTGAGAAAATTAAGATCCTGAATCTTGTGCTATGATGATCAAAAATCCCAGAGAGAGAAGAGGCTAGAAAGCAAGTCTCCTGACTCCTAACCCAATACTTAAAAAAATACTTCTCTCTGTTAACCTTATATTCTTAATTTTCCAGAATATTCCCCTTTCAGTATTCTATTATCACTAAAATTATAATCTTTGGTTTGCAAAATATGGTCTCAGAAGCTACATCATTTTTAAAATGATATACTTATTACTGCTTGTGGCTCTTACAGTAACCATAATACCCAGATCACAGACAGTGGTAATAAAGAATCTTATCCCTGATGAAATGGCAGTCATTACTGGCATCTTGCACTTCAGACAGTAAGCTCACACAGTATGTGAGCAGCAGCAGCATTTGTCAGTTAGACTGACTGGTGCATTCTCTCTACCATCTTGTGAATAAGGCAAAGAAGGAATTAATGTGACTGCCCATTTTATTATTTGGAATAATAGAGGTTGATTTACCATCTAAGTGTTAACAACTCTGATGGCAGAAACAGGGCTCAAACCCAGGTTTTACCTGATCAAATTATAATAAAATAATCTGTGGGTGAAGAAAATTTTGGCTTGTTCCTTTTCTTTCTTTTCCAGCATAAATGGGCAATAAAGGTAGAAGAAACCTGGTATTTATTGTCTTTGATGCACTAATCTCCCTGCCTGCTCCAAAATTTCTTTCTTCCCCACTCTACCCTCTGTGTCTCCTCTCAGGCTCCACATTTCCACTAATAGGACACTGTAAGGGCAGATAGTTAATTGCAGAAAAACAAGTCTGAATCAAAATGTTCACAAGTTACCCAGGAACTGTGCCCAATTTGTAGGGATTGAAGAAGAAGATGCCCTTGTTAGTACTAATTTCATAGAGAATTAAAGACCACATTTTACATTCTTTAATTTAATTTAATTTAATCTTGTTGGATTATGGGGAAAAAAAAAACATGGACAAGGGGCTTAGAAAGGTGCAGTCTAGATTTGGCAGGGAAGTTATTTCTTATCAAATCTTCATATATCCTGAAACTGGACACATCCTTCATTATGGTAGCGAATGAAAATTCCACAAGAATTAAAAAAAAAAAAAGTGGCTGACAGCTGTGTACCTCATCTCTAGTGGATACCAGGACATCTATCAAATGAAGAAGGGTTTATATCCAATGAAGAAGCCCAATTCTATTATTTGAAGACTGAGCCAGCTTGCCCAGAATAATTTGCCACAGCCCCACTATTAGTTCCTCTAATCCACACTCCTAACCTCCAGAATTACCATTGTCACTGTTTTTATGTTGTCTCCCACTGCCTTTACTCAATTCTCTGGTACCCTGATGGGGACGCACTGATTTTAAAGATGGCACCAAAGAAGTTAATCTCAGGTGCTGTCATGGATGACCACTGAGCAAACAGATTTAAGATATTTGCAAGAGCAATCTCCTAAGCCACTCTCCTGCCTAAAATCTCACTCCTCTGCTCCTAGCCTTATACAGTATGCATTCACCAAATGAATTTTCTAGACCATGTCACTCCCCTGTATAAAAATAAATTTGCTCAACTCCAAAAAAGTAAAAACCATCTATATACTGTGTTAAAAGCAACAATGTTCATTCGCCTGATAATCCCTAACCAATCACATGGTTTAAGTAAGGATCAACAAAGATGATCTATGTGAAATGTTGAAGAATATGGTATTCGTATTCTTTTTACACACATATATATAGCATTTCAGCACACCAGAAGCACTTTATTTCCATGGGATTTTCATAAATCAGAAATGACTGGTTTATGTTATTTTTAATATGTGATTATTTTGTTTCTGTAAGTTCCTACCTTTTACTTTATGTCCGTTGATGATAGGAAATGTAAGAGTTTGTATTAAATTCTGAAACTACATATCAATTAAAAACAGATATTAGGCTAATTTTAATTTACAGTACTGTGCACTGCCTAAGAATATGACTTCTCTTTCAACACACTTCCAAATCCTGCCTCTGCTACTCATAAGCTGTATAATCTTGTTTATAAAGTGGATATACTCATACCTACCCATTGGCTAGTTGTGAAGATTAAATGACAATGTTCACAAAATACTTTAAGAAAAGGTCTGGCATATACTGAACATTTAATAAGTGGTAATAGTGATGATGATGATGATGATGATGATGATGATGATGATGATGATGATGATAGGAGGAAGAAAAACAAAATTAAATTCAGGGTTACACAGAGCCAAGGAATTGCCCAGGTATAGCTATGTGTATTACATATCCTGGATAAGCAATTACCTTTGCATGATCAAATTTTCATTTGTAAAATGACTCTACAGGTATATGTAAAAGAATCCTAGAATTACCACAGATCTGAAGATAGACCTTCCCATCTGAATATCCTATTAATAAAAGTTTCAACTTTAGACAGTAGAGTTTGGTCAATAATTTCAGGAGTTGGTTGAAATCTCTCAGTTTACAGAAGATAGCAAAACTCAAATCAAACATGCATAAAACAAAGGGAACTTCTCGGTTAATGTACTTGGAAATACTCGCTTTACATTCACTTTATTCAGTTTCAACCAGTGGTGTTGCACCACTTTGTTCGGATTTTTTGCACCACTTTGTTCTGCCTTCTGTTCTGCAGTCGCTGCTTCATTCTCATACTCTTTGTGATGGTTGCTCCATCATGATGCCTGCAAACTGACCCAGTCCAAAGGAATGTGGGACTCTACCCCATGATCTCAGTTTAAAGTCTGCTAAAGATTGGACATGAGAAATCTTTTTGAGATTATAAGACTTCTGTGATGGTTACTCCATAAATTTAAAAGATCATTTGAATCGTATTCGTCAAAAGGGCAAATTCTTAAAGCATGTAAGTTATGTCTCTATAAAGCAGTTAAAAATAGATTTTCTTTTTGTCTCTCTGGCTCTGATAAGCTCTTACCCCATTTTTGAACCTACCTTATGGCCTGAGAAATGTGATGCTTTGATTGGTCAGGCCTGAATCTCACCCAGAGCCCTGGAGTCCTGAACAAACTCAGTTTCCTCTGAAGCTCAAGACTAAAAATGTCACCTTCTCAGTTGAAAATTGGATTGATGTATTTTGCCCTTTAAAGTTCAAGAACCAGAATTTATCTAGGATCCCATCCAGGTGCCCAGGGCTTCTCTGAACTCAAACTTGGAACCGTCTTGGTCCAAACCACTGCCATGTGTCATTCTTAGGTCTAACGTTAATTTTTCTTGGTCTCTCCATGGCAAAATCCAAGGTGGGAGGACCCTTACACTATATTCTCATTATTAGAAACTTTGAGAGTAAACATCGCTAGATAAATCCAGAAAGTCCTTCTTTCCTGACCAAGCACATCATCATTTTTAGCTCTAGAGAGCCTTCCAGCTGCTGGCAGTCACCAAGGCCGTTGGTGGCCAGAGATATGGGAGAAGTCCTATGTCACCAACCTGTGCTCCATTCAGCAAGCCATCAGTCCCAGACTCCCTGAGAACAGACCAGAAACAAACCACCACCTTTATTTTTTTGGTCATTTTACACCCTTATCTCACCTCTCACTATCTCTTTCAAGCGTGAGTCTCAATACTGGTGACTGGATCTGAAGGAGGTATGAGGTAATAGATTAGAATGAACTGTAGAGTTCTAGTGTAACTGATTTTCCAGGGCACAGGGAGAAACAGTGCTTGAGGCTCCTCTTTCTTTGTTGAAGAATGGTGAAATCAAACAAAAGCGAACACATCCGGGGTGCTGCTAAGAGTGGAGGCACGGTGCTGAATACTCTGTGTTCCTCATTCTTTTAATCCTCACAACAAGCTGAAAGGGTAGACAACCTTATCCACATATTGCAGGTGAGGAAGCTGGCTTGGAGAAATGAATTAAGTCATCACAACCAGACTGTGGCAGAGAGGAACTTGGCAGGGGGAAGGGGATGTTCTGTCAGGTGACTGAGCACTTTTTTTTTTCCAGGTTCGCTTAAACAAAACACTGAAACTTTATATTTTTTTAATTTTTTGTTTTGTAATTATTGTAAGGGTGGGCACTTTTAACCACTGGGTGTTTTTCTGCTTCTAACAAATATGGATATGACTTGCAGGTTCTTCACTGTCATAGCTACTGTCCTTGATACTCTTGGATTCTGATGATAGGGAAGTAATTGCTCTCAGCTCACCTGTGCAGAAGCAATAAGGAATTACTGACCCGACCATGTATAGCTGGAGGTATAGTTCCCAAGGTAATAATTGACACCTTACCTGTACTCCTGGCATCCTATCTTTAGTTGTAACTATTGTTCTTGTGACCTTAATGAACTTAAGTGATCTTCATTAGGCATCTTCTCTCCAATTCCAGTATCCCTCATTTTTAGTTACTTAGTTGTAGTTACTTCATACTTATCTGCTAACTCTCCATCTCTGAAAGGCATTTGAAAGAAGTTGCTGGGAGTGCCTGCCCAGCCCCCCTTCTTACCTGTGATATTGGAAGATTTAAGAACATTGGGTTTCTTAAACCCCAATGATGGGGACTTTGCATGAGAAACTGTGACTTTTAGTCATGTTATGAATCAGTGGAGTTTGCAAATGTAGGGTCAGAGAACATTCATCATTGTATGCCATTTTTTCCCATCTAATTTAATCCTCATATCAGCTCTTCAACATACACACTTATGTGATTTCTATTTTACAGGTGAGAAAACTAAGGCTTACAGGGATGCTGTGACTGGTCCATGGTAACAGACACTGGATACCAAGTTCCGGCTCTCAGTCACTAATCACTGCCTGTGTCCTCAACCCTTCTTAGCAGTAGGAGCATGCATGGAGCTCTTCTAGGATACTGTAAGTCCTCACTTAAAATCCTAAATACATTGTTTTAGTATTTTAAATAAAATACTAAATTGAGACTTTAAAATAGAATGATAGCTGATGAAACCAGTTTTACCATAGACTAAATGATAAACCCAAGAATGAAGTTTTATGGCATATATCTGGTCACAAAAACATCACCAAATTTCTATACATAAGGATCCTGAACAATTCTAATATTAAATGACAATTTTATGCAGTCATTCCTTTTCCAAGCTGTTTATTTCCTTTCCAGGATTGTGGATGGCCAGAACTTATCCTGGCAGCCCAGTAAAAGGCAGAAACCAAACCTGAGCAGGACACTCTTCTGTGTCATGGCACATTCACGTCCATGCTGACTCAGATTGAGACAATGTAGATACAACAATGGACTTAACATGCACATCTTTAGGATGTGAGCAGAACCCAGATTATCAGGAGAAAGTCCAGGAAAACCTGGGGAGAACATCAAACTCCACACAGTCAGTGACCCTGCTGGAAACTGGCTTATTTTTTCTCATCAACATTATAAGAAAACAACATTATTGAAGGATCTGCTATACCGATGTCTGATTTGAACCCAAGCCAATTAAATCTGAATCTCTAGGGGGTGGACCAAGTCATCAGTGATTATTTTTTAATGCCTCGGGTGATAATAAGTGGTATGAATGCAATGCCCTTTGAAAAGCAGGTGATACAAATTCAGAACCAAATGAGTGCTTTGTTTGGGAGGGGGGAGATGCTTCCGTGGAATGATAGGCCTGCAGATGCCTCCAGGCAGAGGAGTGTATGTTTGCACATCCGCAAGAAAGACACACTAACATGAAGAAGGGTTGAGCAATGCTTCATGGGTGGAGTCTGTTTCTGGAGACAGAAGTCTTGGATGTGAATCTATGTTCCTTTATGGTCACATGCCTGTGGGTAAGTTATTCCCCCCATTGAGACAGTTTGCTCATCTTGAAAGAGAAGGATAAGAAAGGACCCCACATCAGAGGTTGTAGTGGGGAGACGAGTGAGGGCATGTATGTACCAAAGATTCTGGCACCTGGCACCTGATGAACAATTAGTCTCTATTAGCTGCTGATGACAATTAGCACAACACCAAGGGCATGCCACAAATACCAAGGTGTTTCCGTGAAAGACTAAAATTCTGAAAATTGTTTCTGCCTACCCACTTTCAATTATCAAGTTTTTAGAATTACCCTCTTCTCTTGGAAATGAACTCCATTTGCTTGGTGCTTTAGCAATGTGTATGACTGTATTACAGGTGATGCGGCTAGCAACATGCTCATAAGTGCAAACAGGCAGTAGGGTTGAGGTGTGGGGCAGGCCACAGAAAGGGAATTCACAGGGCTCTGAGTCCAAAAGAATTGGCTGAGGGAAAGGCCTTCATTTTTCAGCAAGAGAGAGGTCAATAGCTGAGAAGGGGATAGGACCCAAGCTCAGAATAGAATGGATGCCAAGGAGCTAGGAAGAAGTATAGAAGTTCTTTTGAAAGGATCTAAGGAAAGATACTCACATTCCATCTTTTGGACATTATTTTCTTGTGCTGTTCTTATCACCTGATGACTACTGTCTATCTCAATGTTGTTTACCTTTTTAAGCTCAGATCAAGTCTTGCCTATTCTGTGATTCTTAGAGGACACTATTGCAAAGTTGGTGACACTGCTTGAGTTTTGCCTGACATTCCCATTTGCCTTTATATAAATACAGCTTGTTTAGAGGATAAAGAGGATGGAGATCAAACTTTATACTTCTATACAACCCAGCTCCCCCCACCATAACAGTGGACACAAGTGTTTGACTTGTCATAGATCAAAGTCAAAGAAAACTTAATGATCTTTCAGTGAGTAGTGGCAAACTGTTCTCTTGATCCACAGATCAAATCCTGCTGAATAGTTTTGCTTGGTCAGACTTGTGCTTGTTTGTTTTTTCCTTTTCTTAACACTAAATTTAAATGCCTTCAGGTGGACCTGCCAGTTCAGTTCTCCCTTGTTTGATTCATACCTTAACATTTCATACACTTTATCTCCCCAACATCTAAAGGTATTTGAGTCTGTAAATTCTATTTTTAGTCCTGTTCCCCACTTTCTTGGACCTTCCTGTAATATCTCTCATTCATGATTCTCCTGACCAAGGTTCCAAAGACTGGGAATAGATGAAGAGAGTATTCCTTTGGTGGAAAGCTACTACAGAGTTTTTTTCTGGTTGAAAATCACAAGGTTCACAGTGGAAATTAACCTGCTACAAATTAACTACTGTAAGTACTTTGGTAGCTCCCCTTTTACTGTTGAGTGCTTTTCCCTTCCTAAATACTCCATCACAAGGTCAAATAGTGAGTCTTTAAAATGATTTTGTAAATTATTCTTTAGGAAGAAAATGTTAACTTAGAACCACATTTGACTGCTTTTCAACTGCGGTCATCTGAAAATGACTTTCGAAGTAAGTATTTTCCTTAACTTTGGAAAAATAAGAGCTGCATTCAACCATGCAAGTTTTTGAACACAAGAATGAAAATTCTCAATCATCTTGGAATAATCTTATTCCTGTCCAGCTCATTTGATTGTGGGTGATTTTAGAGTATTGGATTCACAGCACCCATAGAAGCCTGCAATTTGAGGACATGATAGATCTAGTAGATCTATCTACTTACATAGCAGTATCTCCTATTGCACCATTAAGCCTTGAAGTTTTCACAGCTTTGGTCTATACAGAAGTTAACGTGTGCCTGAATGCACAGGAATGCAACTCCGGCAATTACTTAATTATTTACCAGATGGAATGTGTGTGTGTGTGTGTGTGTGTGTGTGTGTGTGTGTGTGTAACTCTCTGTCTTAAGGGAACTCCGTCAAAGTTTTTGGTTTTAATTTAATGGAGTGGATTGTAAACTTGTTATGACCTGATGAGGGAAGAAAATATCACATTTTTTCTGTTTTCAAGAAAACTAATCTCCATGTGAAGGGCCATCTGGAGAACTGGGTGCATAATAAATCACTGTTAACACCAATTACGAGTACTGGGATCCCAGCTATTTTCTTACAAGTAGAGACAGGAGGATGTGGTATTGGGTTCTGAAAACAATACTATCATGAACTTCCTTGCGGAAGAACCAAAGATTAGGAAGACCCCAAACTGCCAGTCTGAGAAAAAAGTAATTGCTGTAGAGGGAGGAAATATAATATGATTGGAAGTTTTCTTCTTTTCTTCAGCTTGGAGTTCTCCTGAAAAATAAATATTTTGATCTTATGTGGCTTTTCTTATATTCTTGAATAAAGTATCGTGTTTAGCAATCAGCAAATCAACTAATGTGTTGATCTTAATCAATGTGCAGTTCTTCCAAAAAAAATAAAAAAGAAAAAGAAACCCTTGGATATTTCTTGCAGAACTGACATCACTAGAGAGGAAGGGTATGGAGGGAAAGCATGGAAGAATCTACAGTCCACTGACTGTAGAGGAGATTTATTGGTGCTTTGGTGGTGGGTGTGGTGTGGTAACACCTATTTAAAGAGCTGTACCCCTTAAACAACAGTGTTGTAGACCACAGTTACTTGGGGGAAAATGCAGGTTTTAAAGTAAATATCATTTAGTACCTGAGTCACCTTGGGTGAGTCATTTAAGTTCCTTAGACTCTCCTTCCCTGGTTGGAAAATGTGACTAATGGAAATGTACCTAATATGGCTCACCTCCTGAAGAAAAGGTATCGATAAACACAAGTTCCCTTCTCATAGAAGTAACATGTCCCAAAGAAGAGCAAGTCTATATATAAATAATGTTAAATAGCCAAACAAACAAATTGGATACAATTTAAATGATAAACAAGTCTGTTTAAATCAATTATGTGGTATGGATATTACCTGCTAGTAACAGATCCCACCTCTCCATCTGCCCATCAAAGGAGCAGAAAATTAACTCAGAGAGAACCACATTATCCCATAATTTTTAACTAGGGTGATGGGTCCAGAAAGGACACATGATCCGTGTAGGTGATGAATTTTTTTCTGAGGGAAAGTTGTATGATTACCACCAATATTTAGAGGTGTCAGACTCCATCATGTGTAAAGATCTGCAGGAAGAGTGAGCAGTGAAGAGTTCTGGTGACATCACACCTCTGACCTCAATATTCACGGCTCCGTGGCTGCTGGGAGCTGCAGTTCAGCGAACAATGCCACCATTCCTTCATGTCTCCCCTTGTTCAGCTTCTTGGAGTTGACGTTATGTTACAACTTCTAGAGGTTTCACTAACAGCCATACGTCATGAACATTGATAATTCAGAAGAACATAAGAAAAGTCAATTTTGATGAGCTTTACAACAAACATGATACAAAATTATGTGAATGATATGATACAGCTATTTAAAATAATTTTGCAAATGCCAAACAGATGAAAAAGAAATACCTTAAAAATGTAATGGATGTTTTGTATCGTAAAGTTGTGGTTGATTATTTTTCCTTTCTAGAACAAGGACTGAAATTTCTCACACTTATTCATTTTTGCAAAATAAATGTGACTTATTTGTTTTATACAAATGACAAAATCTTCCTCATTACTTCCCACATTAACTATCTTAGAAAGTCTAGAAAGAAGTTTTAACTTAAAAAGCTGTTTTGATTTTGTTTTAAGATAAATGATGACGGTGCCTTGGTGTATTGTGATGGCAGGTGTGGGATCTTGTGGGGGTAGATTGAGCTTTATATTTGCCCATCTATGACTGGGGTTGTGTTATGGACTGAATGCTTGTATCCCCTTCCCCCAATGCATAGATTGAAGCCCTAAACCCCAAAATTATTTTATTTAGAGAAGGGGCCTTCAGGGGATAAGAAGGTTAGGTGGTGTCATGAGGGTCAGACTTATCCCATTACCTATGATATTAGAAGCCTTAAAAAAAGGAGAGAGATCTCTCCCAACATGCTCACTCTGAGGAAAGGCCATTTGAATACACAGGCTATCCAAGTGCCAGGAAAGATTCCTTAGTAAGAATGGAATTGGCCAGGACCTTGATCGTGGTTTGTGCTTGGAGCAATGGCATCTTTTTCTGGGTCAGTTAAAGCTTGATGGTCTTCTCTTTTGACTTGCTGCCAACCTTGCCTTTGCTTTGGTGGCCCTTCAGACCCCTCTGGGTCCCAGCCACATCCCTATTTTAACTCTGGTCAGGCTATTTCTTATCAGGGCAGTTCAACTCTTAACCCTGCTGTATCCATACTCCTCAGGATTTGGAGTGATATTTGGTCTCTTCAGTGCTGATTCTCATGGGTACTCAAGAAGACTTTTTGCATCTTGTTTTTGGTTTTGTTGCCAAATTATCTTTTATTGAAATATCTTTCTTCCTTCATATCTCTTATGTAACTGGGCATGCCACTGCACCACTGTTTATGTCACGGGGTGGTGGCACTCAACACTGTAGCCAACAGACTGGGCAGGGCCCAGCATCACCTTAGCAACTTCAGAGGTTTCTCTAGCTAAAGACCAGTGCTGCATCTGTTTGAGAGATGTTGACAATGTCAAAAAAAATTGCTATTTCGCTGTGCTCACTGTTTTTCTGTTATACTCTGTATCCTGAAAACTTTGATGACCAGGGACGAGGCAGAAGGTACCAACTCAATCTGGGTTGTCTGTTCTGAATCAGTTGCACTAATCCTCAGATGCTCCTGGCACGGGTTGCCATAGCAATGTCATCACTTACAGCTTTGGGAGACAGATCCAGAGAACTTTGGGAAGACGTTCCACTGACTTTTCCACCTCTAATTTGTGGCTTTGATCTTGCTGGGGCGAACTGGTTTCCTCCCAGCTGAATGGTGAAAGGCTCATGTTGTTCTTCTTCTTTGGTGTTTCATATGGCTGGGTCACTTGTCTGAGGCTCCCTTTGCTTGAAATGAGAAGCGGGACATAGGTTCTGTTTCTTTTCAGGGTTTCTTTTTCCCCTTTTAGCTTTCATCTTTGGTCTCAACCCTGAATGAAGACGTAGGTCACACATGACTCATTTTTTTCCTTTCCAACCTGTTCTTTCTTCTCCTTGCTTTACCTTGGATTAAAAAAGAAAATGGAACCGCCATCTTTTCTGTACAGCATGGACATCCCTTTTGTCCCATTTAGGTTCTTTTTACTGATGATCTAATACTCAGGTCCACCCTTCTGACCCTTGAAATGCTAAATGGAATGAAAGAAATTTAGAAAATTCTTTTCCTACAGCCTTTGACTTTTAAAACCTGTCTTTCTAGACATTAAAATTTGAAAGTTGGAAGCTGGACCTGTACATTTTCTCTTTGGATTCTTGTTATAAAAATCTCAACTATCCCTGAGGCATAGAGATACCTCAAAATCTTAAGGGGAAATGTCATTTGAAGGTTATAAAAGAGAAAAATACATTATTATATATTATCACTATTACATTTTCTCCAGGTTTTCCATAATATCCCCACTGTCTGTCAATCCCTCCCCAAATTGCAAAATGTTATAAAAATTATTGCTTATTTGATGCTAGTATTAAACAAATGTGCCTTTGTATTATAAAATACCCTTTAGATGTTCATAGCCCCATAAAATAAATGAGAAGCTGAGACTTAGAAATGTGGTTTGTATAATACAACAGAGATATTTTGGGGAGAAAAACTAGAAAACATTCATATGTATATAATTTTTTCTTTTACTCACTTTGGTTCAGAAGACAGACATTTGTTTCAATGCTGCAAATTTAAAATACACACAAAAAGGGGAAAATCCAATAAATAAGTTTGTTCTTAGCACACTACTTAGAAAATAGTTAACTTTTCTAAAAGGCAACAATTATTATTTATCAATATTATTTATGCTGATGTTCAGGGAAATAGGAATCTTAGTATGAGGTGATAAGAGTGTACCATGATGAAAATCTTAGCACAACTTGGTATTTTCTCAGTTGAGCAAAAAAGTAGGTGAAGTGCTTTAGCAAGACAGGAAATTCTGGTTGAGACAGAAACAGGAGCTTGACCGTCTCCTTTTCTTTTGGAAAGGAATCTGGGAGACCTGGGCTTTCTCTCAGGTATGGTCAATATCGTGGGGAATTATTTAAGGTTCTCTGTTTCACAAGGCAGGAGGGAGTCAAAGAATGAGTGTTTACCTTCTATTGCTCCTCAAAGCAACAGCTGATATTCGTAAACATTGTCCTCAGCCTGGCATCTGTTCAATGTATTAAAAGCTTTATGGCATTTAAAGTCCCCACAACATCTCATTTTACAGATGGGTGAGAAACTGAGGCTTAAAAGATTCATCAATTTGCATAACCCCTCCATCTCAGTCCTTGCAGTTTGCTATAACTATGTACCAAAGATTATGGGTGGTATAAAAACAAAGGAAAATTTTTTTTCTCAGGGTTCTTCAGTGCTGGAATATTGAGTTCAAATGCTGGCATGGTCAGGATCTGGTGAGAATCTGCTTCTTACTTTGCCCTCAGATGAAGGAAAGAGAACAAGAAAGTCCCTTTCATAAGGACACTAATCCCACTCATGAACATTGCAACCTCATCACCTATTTACCTCTCAGAGGCTTCACCCCTCTTTAGACTACTACAAGAGAGGTGGGTAGGATTTCAACAAATGAATTTGGAGAGAAGAGACACAAACAATCCACTATTATCACTAAAGAGTAAAAAGCTAGACTAGGAAATGAATTTCAGTAACTTCGATTTCCAAGCTATGCTCATAAAATGATGCTGGGAATCTCCTTCAGGCTAGGGAATGTCACTCTTTCACTTAAGGGTGACACAGCATTTAATACTGGTCTCAGGGTTGACCTAGCATGGTGAGTTCACCCACCCACAGCAGAGTCAGGCACCTACCTACACCTTGGCTTATCCCATGATGATATTCAGGAAGGCTCCATGAAAAAATTCAATAGTGAATAATATAAATGGAAAATCTTATTTTATTGTAGCAACATGGTATTCTTGTGTTGAATCTTTTTGTTAGATGTCATCTAACTATTTCAACTCTTTAGTGAACTTGGATTTAATCTAATGCTGAAATTAACTCCTGATCTTCAATCTCTCCACTGATAAAAAGAGGGCTAGCTCCTGGCTTCACTGAGTTTCTAAGAGGGGGACAGTTCATACACAAACTAGCAGTAGAAAGACCAATGGGGAGGTGAGTGGGGAAAGGCAGCAAGTTTAAGTAGCACATGCAGAATAGGGGATTATCCTAGAGTCAGGTCTAGTTTAGAGTTCTGGTATAATGAAAGGTAGGCACAACTTCAAACTTCAGCTATAGCACCATACATATTTGCCCCTGTTGGAGAGGGGGTGCTCTCCAAGGAAGGGATAGGATCTTATTTCTCTATCTCTGCAACAAAGCCCGCCCTGTTTTTCCTCTTAGCTGTGGAGGATTGCTATAAGAACTAGGGTTCCAGCAGGTTGAAATGGTATCATGGAACAGGTAGGAGTTCCCCTTAGGAGATTTCACTAGTACCTCCCCAACCCTATTTTCTTCTTACCTCTTCATTCCACATACACATTTAATGTCTGGGTTTCTCCTGTTGGAGGGGTCCCAGGGAGGAAATTTAAGGACTATTCCCATGGTATTACTTTACCTGATTCCCAGGTTGACTCCTTTTTCTTCAGTCTCAAAGCTCTTGAGGAAAAAGCCCCTGAACTATCCTGAATTCCTGGATTGATGCTGGGAAACCAGACCGTGCCCCATTTTCAATTACTCAGGGTCCAAGAGGCTGAAACATTTTCAGCCTCCAGCACCCCAAAACACCCACACTCATGCACACTAACCCCAGCAAAGGAGATGGGATGCTTAATGTTTCTAAACCTTATTTAGGTTGCTGCAGGAGCTTGGTGCCTTTTGGCCACTCTCCATGGTTTAGGCCATTGAATTTCTGAATTGCTGGGCTCTGCACAACTTTCATTAGAAACTTTTTGCTTAAAATGCTTCTAGTGTCCCAGTTGCAGTTGAAGCCGATGGAGAGAAGTGAGTAAAACTGTAAACTCCATGCTTCTAAATGACCAATGTCAGCTTAATTATTGCAGACCTGTCAGTTGCCCAATCTTATTTTCCCTTTAACTATGGGGAAAACTTACAGGTGGGAAGGTGGGCAGCTAGAATCCTTGTCTGTGCCTTCTAGACAAATGCACTGCATGTGTACTGTGCACCAGAAGGGACTCTGGGCTGGCTGGGTTTCTAGGCGCCACTGTGTACCCTCTCCATTCCACTGATACTCTTTCTTTCCTGTACTCGGTAGGCCCAAGTTGTTGGCCTTTGCTAGTCAATGTAAACTGGCACTGCAAGTTGAATAAACCAGGCATTTATCTTCTGGTAAGTTGGACCTCTGTTTTCCCTGCACCTTTGGCCTGCTTTTGGCTTGTGTTGCCAGCAACGGATACGAGTGAGACCTGGCTGAATTTCTGGAGGTGTCAGCTGTACATAGTGCTCCCTTACATTTGGGGCAGCAATTTTTTAGTTTCCAAAACACTTTCCAAAGCATTAATGGTCTCACTGTATTTCCTCAGAAGGTTGGAAGGAGCATCTCCTGTCTATTTCATAATGAAGACCCTTGAGGTTTGGAGGTACAGTGACTTGGCCAGTTACTTGAGGACTTAAAGTGGAAGAATAAGAAAACAGGACTTTTGACCTTTAATCCTGAGACTGTTGGCAGCTTCATAATCTTTTCTTATCATTTCACTAATAACCAGATGATCATGTTGAAGAACACTTTGTTCTCCCCTGTCATGTTCTCTCATCACATAAAGGAACTGCTTATGACAGGAGAGGTGGTTTCTCAACTGTTTCCGTTAGCGCTCTTCCACCTTGAAAACTGCTCCCTTTACTTTGCTATCAGTGATATGACATTTTCCAATGGAGGAAAAATAGTGAAAGTGGAAGCCATTTAGCTGCCAAGCTATGGTACCAAGATCATCAGCCAAGTAGGTTGGAATCAGAAGCATCATTTTAGGAAGAGCAGTGCTGCCTCTGAAGGTCCTGCAACATGTAGCCTTAAGGGGTGATCAGGAACCTGGACAGCCCCACATCTGGTTCTCAGGCTATGCTGTGTTACATCAAGTAATTCTAGGACTGAAAACTTAGTGACCATCAGATATTTGGTTTTTAAATCAGGCTCTGTGAGGTTGGGTTTAAGACTTTTTTAAGGATAAGTTCTAGGATGGTTCAAGCAAAAGCAACAGAAAAGTGGGAAAAAATTCTCTTCATTCTCATCCACACACTGACAACAGATGAAGTCGGGAGGGAACAGAAAGACATTATTGAGGGTCCAGGTGGTCTTAAACTTCTCTCTTCCTTTAGGTGCTGCTGTTAATCCAGAGTCACAGGAACTGTCTGGCAGAAATCAGCACTGACGGTCATTTACAAACATTTACAGACACTCATTGAGTACTGGTTGTGCTTGACTTTTTCCACTCAAACTTAATTTTATTCCATTTTCTGGTTTCACTCCTCTACTCCCCATACCTTTCCCTGCCCTACTTCTATTTCTGATCTGATTTCTGTCATTTGCACCATTTTTTGGCAAGACGTGCCAGAAGATGAATTATTGCTACAGAAAAACATGCCATCCCACCTATCTCATAACCTTGCTAAAGGAAGGGAGATATGAAACAACCAGATTTTTCCAGTAAGCTTTCATGAAAGGGTTTTCCACAGTAAAATCAAAATGACTATCATGGGAGATCAGATTTCTCTAATTTTAAGGCAGCAAGCGGGTCAATTTACTTTACTCTTAGCAAAGTATAAAATGCTTCTTTCTTATCCCCATATATAATATAATACTTACTCAGAGGACCAATATTCAAGTTCTTTGTTTATACGATTATTTAAATAAGTACACCATGCCTCTAGTTTATTTACAGTTGTTACTTAAAGAACGCCTCAATTACTTGGAATTGAGAAATGAACCGGGTCAACTCAGAAAGAGGATAAGCAAGCAAAACAAATGTTGTCAGACCCATGTCCCCCAAATGTTTCACTTCCATGTACAGTTTACAGGAACTCCCTCAGAATTCTGTCATTCCTACTTTGGACAATATTCCCACTTTGTTTATATCTTATTCTGAACCCACATATCAGAGACATCAAGTTATGAAAGTTGTAAGCTTTGAAAGTTACACTAATATGGTAGCTACAAGGCACATGTGTGGGTACTGGGTAATTAAAGTGTGGCTAATCTTTTGAAATTAAGTGTAGAGTATAAAATCTATAAGCAAAATACATGCATGCAGTATGAGAGAAATGAATGTAAAATACCTCATAATTTTCTATATTTCCTTGTAGAAATATTTTATGTATGTTGCATTATATACAATATAATATTTATTTCACTTGTGTTGTTTCATGATTATTTTTAAGTACTAGCATGTAAAATTATCTATGTGACCTGCACGGTGTTTCTATTAGACAGTGCTCTGCCAGAGACTGTATCACTCACACTCAGCCAATCATTTATAACATATTTATTGAGTGTCTCCTGTGTGTCAAACACTGGCTGAGGGGTTAAGAATACAGCAGTGAGGATAGGTCCTGCACTTATGAAGTAAGTGGCACCTGTTGGTGTACAGGGAGAATAAGAAGAATGACAAGAGGTATCTAAAAGCAAGGGATGTGTGATGTGTCATCAGGGATATCTTAGGTCTTACAGATTAGTAGGGCTCCTGGACTTAAAAGTCAGCCCTACATGACTTAGCACCTAGCCCTGTTTTAGGGCAGGATATAATAGGTGTTGAAAATGATAGCCAAACTCAGAAAAAGTTACATTCTACAGGGCTTGTACTAGCTGGTTGTGTGTGATGGCTATATACATATAAAATTGTTCTTACTACATTGGAAGACTTTGGGGGACAGGATCAAAGCTTTTTGACTTTTGTCTCACCCCAAATCTCCCAAATATAAAATACTAGGTAATGTATGGAATGGAAATGTGTTATGTGTACTCATTTAAGAAAGCAGTTAAGTGTATAAAATTCTTTAGAAAGAGTTCTACCCCAAATCTCTAAAAAACAAAGTGTGCCTCTTAAACTTTAGAAATTAAAACATTTAAGAATACAAATCTTTAAGAATATAAATTCATAAATTCCTGACATTACAAACAAAAAGTTCTAAACTATCCTGAAGTTCTCTCTTGGAACCACTTGGGTTAAATATTGCATGAGAAGTGTAGTCTTGATGACCTGTTTAACCAAAGCTAAGATCATGCATTTTCTTTTTCTCTAAAGTGCTTTTACAAATTGGTGAGTTGATAAAATAAAAAATACTAGTTGGAAAGGGAAACATTTTGTTTACAAGTCTTACTACATATTTTCAGTACCAGTCAAGGTAATCAGTCATATTAAAAATATATAATTTAATTCACAAATAATAAGTTTGTTCATCTTTCTCCTTAAAATACATTCTAAAAGAATTTGAAACTAAATATATTCTTTAGCTGATGTACATATGCTGACAGACAGCACGATGTTCTGCAATGAAAAAAGAGATATTATCCTTTCACAGAAATAAACTTGGTCCTGGAAAGAAGGGGGGTAAGGTGGGAAGAGAGCAGGAGTGAACATGAGAAAAAATGCAAAGCATTATAGAATTATTTCAACTTAAATGCAGCATCCACTCTTCTGATTGCTTTTAAATTGTTTTGAGAGTGCTCCTCTATAAACAGTATAACTAACTTAACTCTATAAACAGTTAAATTAACTTAATATGACCATAACAATACAGGGAAAAAAACCCCAAAAACTATAAAAGTTAGTCCACCATTACCAAAAGGTAACAAGGTTATAAATAACCTCTCTCCAAATTTCCAACAACCATGACTTTTAGATTTCTACAAGGTCCTTCTTCACAGATATATTGAAAATGGTTTGTATTCCTATAAGCTCACCTCCTTTCCTATAAAATCAGATGATTCAAACCTATTCAGTTTGAATAGGCTGGTGGCCAACAGTTCCATTTTTCCTGGGACAATTTCGGTTTATCTTGTAAATCCAAATATGGGGAGGAAGTCATCTCTCAGATGGAGTGACTATCCCCTCTGCAGAAGATGCTGTTTATGCCTTCTTTGGAATAACATTGTGGGGGGAAAAATACAAATACACAGACAGTCCCTCTTCCCCAGGTGAATCATCCTCCACCATTCCCAGCCCCCAACATGGCCAAATTCTGGTCAGGTCCTATTTAGATGTAATTCTCTTGGGCAGTTGGATCTCAAAGCTTCCAGAGTGTTGCCTGGTCAGGGAGTTTGTTGTTTGTCCTGCATGGCAAATGTCCTTTGTTTCAAGTATCAGGGAGTCCTTATGCAGGGTTGCAGAACCTCAGTCTCCATGACTGAAGACAGCTTTTCTTAGCTGCCCTGTGACAACTGGGTCTCACATTTCCGGAAACTTGATCTGTGGAAGGAGTCTCTGAAATTAATGAAAGAGAAAGGACAGAGGCAAGAAAGATAAATTAGTCTTTTAAAGAGGGAGTAAGAATGATCCACTATAAGAGGACATCATTCATGGAGAGCTTGGTAAATAAGTGAAGATGTTGTGATCCCTTTACACTATGGTGGGAAAAAAAACAGGAGTAATTGGGCTCTGGGAAGACCACTGGCAGAAAGTCAACTGAAGGGGTCTGGGCCAGTCAAGGAGTAGGTACAGGGAGGATCAGAGTGAAGGCTGACAGACAAACACTGGAAGCTTCCTGGACTCCAGCCCCCCTCCCAGTCCTCAGGGGGTCTGTAGCTGTCAAAGCGCAGCAGGGTGGACCTGATGGTGGGTCCCATTTCATATTCCCCCCCACCCCCCCCCCCCCCATAGAGGCCTCCTCTGCAGTGTTTTACCTCTTTTGACTCTCAACTCTGAATATTGGCTTGTAGAGTTCTGGGATTTTCCGCTCTATCATTGGCCTGAGGTTCTCTTTCAGCCTGTTGTAATTCTTTTTGAGTTCCTGCTGATACTCTCTCTGGTCTGCTGCGATGAGACGCTTGTTTTTCTCCACAGCCTCACCACATCTGGGATGCAAATATCAGAATGAGGAAAGAAAAAGGAGGCTTTATTTCACATGAGTTCAAAGTGTTTAGATAATTGGGAGTGACAATACTACTACTATTTCTTGACTACCCCTCGTAGGGTTTGCAAATTGGTGGGCATTCAGGATCACCAGTGGCAATTTCCAAAATGCAATTTTTTGGATCCCACTCAGATTTTATGTATCAGAATCTAAATATGAATCTAAGGAGTAGCACTGTTTTTGAAACTCTATTTTTAAATCTCTATTGTGGATGCTCTAGGGTGAGAAATTCTTCAAAACCAGACCAAGCTTATGGCCACACCTGGGGCCCTGACTTGCAAAGTTGCTCTGGAGGAACAATCTTCCAGCCAGGGCACTTGGGCTTCCCAGAGAAAAACAACCCTGGCAAAGATGAGCTCATAATAAAAATCTGACAAACCACATAAGCACCATGAAGGAGAACCATGAGATGCAACAAGCAGAAGAATGAACCCAGTGAGAATTAGAGATCATGGCATAATGTAAAAGTTAACATAGGAATGGAATTAAAGGTATAAAATTCATGATTAAAAAAAGTGAAAGGCTGTGAGAAAAGAAATAGACCATAAGAAAAAAAACCAACTAGAAATAAAAAAGGTCCTTCACTAAAATAAAGATGAAAACCCCAATGAACAATTTAAATAAGACACACTGGAGAACTCAAACTTTATGACAGTTGTAAGGAAATCACCAGAGAGATTTAGAAAAAAGTTAAAGGTATTTTTAAGTGGTTAAGTAACCTGGAGATATAATGAAAATGCTTGAGCACTTTTAGAAGACTCTCTCAGGGAATGAAAAGTGAGAGGCAATATCAAAGTGATAACTGCTGATACTTTCTCAGAGTGAAAACAGATATGAATCCTCTACTCAGTGAAAACAGATCTATGCCCTGTATCATTACAACAAATTTGTAGACTATAAAGATAAAGAGGACATCTTTAAAATCTTTGTTTATTTTACTTGTAGACTATTAAGTCTAGTGTTTTCACAGTCATCCCACATGTATCTAAACATAAGGTCTTGCCTTATACTGTTTTATCCTAAGTAATTTACCAATCAACAAAACTTAAAGGGACAACATAATCTTTGAAACTTAACTCATATTCAGTAAGTAGGAATAATTCTAGAATCCTTCAAATAGATATTCTGGTGACCTATGTGATATCCATTGTGTACCTAATAGTTTTGCCAAATTTTGGGCCATTTGTGGAGACAGATACCAAAACCCTGTTGTCAAGTCCTTCCTGTAACTACTGAATGACATGCTCAGAATGATGACGGTAAGGAAGGTGGCATGTGACTATGGGTTAGGAGAAAGCTACCTGGCATAGGTAAAATTAAACCTATGACTTCAGCTTCATCCCATAATTGGTCTGCCAAAGAAGAATGACTTGATCTAACTCACGTAGAAGCCAAAAGAACTTCCTCACCTGAATTTTCAATCTTCAATCTTTTAAGTTCACATTAATTGACACAAATTTAGGATGACTAAGTTAAATATCAAGTGTTTTGTGAAAGGGATGAGATGTATGGTGTGTAGCCCTAGAATCCTGAGAAATTTACATCAACCCTTATCTTTTATTATTTTTTCCTAGTAGAAGCAACTCATGTGAAAAATGAAACCAGTCTCAGGGTGACTTCTGGGTCCAGAAACACTGACAGACTTCAAGAGCCCTGCAGAATCTGAGTGCTAACTTAGGGATGTCTACTTTGAAAACTTCTAGATGGGTAACTAAACATTGGCATCTTTTTATTCAGAAGCAATAACAGCCAGTTAGCACACACTTGTTTTGTGTGCTGGCCCAAAACCAGGTTAAACACCACACAATCAGACTGAGCTGAGGTTGAAACTCAGTTACCACTCATTAGCACTATGACTTAACGATTGAAATTCTGTTTTGCTATCTGTAAAGTGAGTTTAAAAATCTCATACAACTGCTTAGGAGAATTAAATGAGAGGCTGTGGTGTTACGTTAGATCCATGCTTCTGGAGTGTTCCAGCTTATATTTTAAAAAAATAGACACAGCAGTAATTGTCCATCCTTCCTGCCTGCCTAAAACCTTGCCAACACACCCTGCCCCCCCACCATCAAGGTGGTCCTTCCTATTCTTCAACACAGTGAAAAAAAAAAAAAGGTCTGCTCTTGAAGTCACTCAGTCTACGGTCTACGGTATTAGCTATACCAGCCTGAGTTGATTAAGAAATTTAAGAAAATTTAAAGACATGGAATGGCACCGATTGCAGTGTCTAAAATGGTTTTGGTGCCTTGGGGTTGGGGAAAGAACATAGGAAGGAAACAGAATGATGTATCTCTCCATCTGGGCTTCTGAACCCCTGAGGTGTTTTTCCTTATCTCTGTAAAAGGCAGGAGAGGATCAAGGTCCCAACCTGGCAACCATCCTACGAGCTGCAGGTCTGACTGGATACCCATCAGCTGCAGCAAGTCAGTCTGCCAGATTCTTTATGGTTGTATCTGGTGTGGCGATGGCTGAGTCAGAAAGCCCACTGCCAATGGGGGTCCCAGCTGCAGCATGCCTGACCAAGTAAATACATGTCCCCTGCTACAGCAATCAGCACTGGAAGGCTCACTGGTGTTCCCCTTGGAAATCCGGGCTTATCAACCTCCAGCCAAGTCTGCTGAGCAGCTGGAGCTTACCCAAAGGAAAATCTGAGACCTGCTCAACCCTCAAACATTTTCCACTCCTGCGTCATCTCTACTATCTGAAAGTGGAGAGGGGGGAGTGTGCGGGGGAAAAAACACACGGGTGCATGCAAGTGACAGGAGAGTTACATTAAAAAGTAATGACTTGCTGATTAGCCTTGAGAAGTCATTAGACAATGGAGAAAAAGAAGGCTGCCTCATCTATTACTTATATTGAGGCTATAACTTAGATACCATAACATTCCCCCATGTATGTGTGCAGTCCAATGTGTTTTATTGAATTTATGCAGAATGGAAGGAGAGTGGACCACTGTTTACGCTGGAAATGGAGCAGCAGAATTGTTTTTGCTTGTAGTCCCATTTGTATTGGGACTTCATTGCACACCTCTAGCATGGTGCCTGGCACAAAACATATGCTCAATAAATGTTTGCTGAATGAACGAATGGACATTTGTGGTTCAAAAAGATAGAGAGCAGTTTGAACTCATTTGCCTCTTTGACTGGAGGAAAGGAAGGAAAAATAGGTAATGAAAATAGGACTTGAAGGAGAGATGAAAGCAATGAGGTCGGGGGAGGAAGAGAAAATGTGGGAGGGAGACAATCACACTGCCTCTATAGGTATTAGAAGTGCACCCTGACTAGCTGAATCTGAGTGTGCTTCGGCAAGACCGTATGTCATCTATTTGCACAGTGAAGTTTGAGAAGCTTTGATAGCTCAACAGCATGGAAAAGGTGGTTTCCCATGTCAATCACCAGAGGGAGGCAGGACATGTCAAATGAGGAATTTGATTTTGAAATCCAGTATTTTTGCAGGACATCTGGTGAGAATGATAATATTTCCATCAAAAGTCTAATGCCTAACTGCTAAAATTAGAAGACCACCTCTAGGAAACTCTATTTTCTTCTCTATGTCTTGTCAGGAATTAGCTTGAATCAGCTGATTCTCTTTGTAATCACTGGTCCTAGGCCTGGGAGTAAAGAAAAGTGTGTACCAGAGGGATTTTGTAAGCACATTTCAACTAGGAAAAATCACTTCTCTTAATAAGTCTCCTTTCAAATTTAAATTCTATTTAGAGTCCCATTTACTAATACCACCCCCCTTTGTCTAGTCTGCTCAGGAGAAGGTGCTGTGCTCAGTGGCATCAAGGACATTCTGCTTCTATGAATCTTGTGTGCACATAGGTTCCTTAACCAGGAATGGCTCCTTTTCCACACTACTCCTTACTTCCACTAAGTGACATTTTCCACCAAGCCTGCCTCAGAGCCCAGTCCAGCCCAGTGCTCTTTTCTGACATTGCAGCCCTATAACAAGTGCACACTATGTTCTCAGCACATGCTGTGCTATGTTGTTTCTAGCCTTGCAGCTGTGTGTCCTGTCATCAGAGCAGAGTCATGTCCAGTGCCTGTCACACCCGGTCATAAAGCGATCATTAAACACTCCATCTGTTCTATCAGAGGTGCAGAAAGGCCCAGCCCCTGCTAGTTTAGGGTCTTTTACCATAACTAATTATAAATGCTGATTTATGGGAAAAAATAAGTCTTTAAAATTTTTCAAAATATTTTTCTGGCATTTTGTTCTATAAAAATGTATTACATATTGCAGAAAATTTAGCTTTAGTGTAATGGTAGAACTGTTATCAAATACAGGGAACAATTCAAATACTAAAATATGATCATTTCTGTGTATGTGAGTGTGTGTGTGTGTGTGTGTGTGTGCATATGCGCATGCACTCCAAGCAGCTACATTTCACTGCAGGACAAAGTATGTCCCCTCTCTAAGCTTCACTGAAGCCTGTAAAGAAGGAGAAGATATTCTAACCTTGCCCAATGCTAGCATTCTAGTAAGCTTCCACATAATTGAGTAAATGTTAACCTTGAGCTTTCTTTATCCCATCTGCCACGTGAGGCTATTCCTCTACTTCAAATGCTCCTCTTGGATGAAAGGAAATTATTGATATACCTTTTTCTAATGTTCTTCCTTGTTCTGGGTGAAATCCCATCATCCTTCATAGTCATTCTTTTAGGGCCATGAGAGAGCCAGTAGACCTGTTTATTTGCAAAAGATTGCAAGACCTTTCACAGAGAGCCACTCCCTAGCCAGGCAGACTGGGCTGCTCCTAAAGCCAGCACTTCTGCAGAATTCAGGAGCAGAGATAAGGCCTGTCAGATAACAGAAAAGTCAAAGACACCTACCTTTGCAAAAGCTCCACTTTGGAATCTTATCTTTTAATTCAAGGCAATATTTAAGTTTCTAAAAATAAGCTATTGTATGACAAGGGAAGTGGCCAAGTGCTGATACCCTCTCAGACTAGCCTAATACATCAGTGGGATTTCAGCACATTGAAGGAAATGTGGCTGATCTGGGTCCAGAGACTTGGATTTGAACTCAGCTTTGTTACTGAACGTGTGGCCTTAAGTCAATCAGTTGTAATCACTGTATCTTTATGAATATCGTGATAATACCCATTTACTGTGTGATTGTGAGTTATAGGTGAGAGGATAAACATGAAAGCATGTTACGGTTTAAGGGGTAGTAACCTAGTGGTGGTACAAGTGGAAAAGTTGTACAGTGGCTCTCAGCTTTGAGTCTGAAGGGGAACCAATCACCTGGAAGGTTTTCTTAAGACAGACTGCTGGTGAACCCTCTGAGGATTCTGATTCAGTGGGTCTTACTGGTGACTGATAATTTGCCTTTCTAGCAAATTCTCAGGTCATGCTGAAGCTATGGTCTTCTGAGAATCACTCATGGTTCTACTGAATTTCCAAACATTTTCCTTCTTACCGCATTATGAATTCCTTAAAGCATAATCTCAACTTGTTGTGATGTCTATAAAGTTTTGGGTCAGCTGGAATTTCAGCCAGAAACACTTGGGCTACTTCCATTGGTCCCTGGTGGAAAAATAAGAAACAAACAAACAAACCAATACTGACATTAGAAAGAGAATTAAATTGCCCAGGAGAAAATGTAAGAGTGACTTATTTGTTGGAACATTTCATCTTGTAGTTAGTTACTTTGATGAAAATTGAAAAAAACAGGGAAGGTTTTGAACTTCTCAGGAAATTTTGATTCCTTAGCAGTATGGACTTTTAGAAGAACACTCGGAAGTATGAATTCATTTTCTTAATCAAATGTTACTGATATGTTTTCCTTCACGTATTTATGGAACACAGATATCAAAGGGTACGTATACTTTTGAGTTGCCTTTCTAAAAATGGAATTGTCCTGGTCCATCCAGTCTTAACAACTTTTCTAGCTGCCTTCATGGTGAGTACCATTTCTATAAGAGCTGGCATGATTACTTACATAGTCCATGGTGAAGGACTTACAAATGTTTCCATTGTCATCAAAGGACTGGAATTAACAAAGCAAAAGCTTCCTAAGATTCTGGGATCTCGGGAATATAGCAGTCGTATATTTTTCTTGTTATTTTTGTTCCCTTAATGTAACAAAGACACAGAATTGCTGCAGGGGAGTTCAGCCATGCTGACTAAGAAAGAGTCAAATTACCCATTCATGTTTTCTTTGTGGAGGTGTGAACAGAGTGGACCTTGGTAGGAAATTAGAGACACACAGGGCAGACAGTAACTTTCCTTCAAATCTACCATTGGTTTAGTTCAATGCTGAGCTTGGAAGAGAAGTTCTAATGGGTCTAAAAAGATCCAAATTGCTCCAAAGTGGCCCATGAACCTTTGTCCCGGGTCACTCCCAGTCATTACTATCCTAGCATGCTGGGTTCATCTGGTGAGACGTGGGGAATCGCATATTCTATATGCTTTCTTGACTCTTACTGGTGTTCCTCCATCAGTCTCAGGCTCTGCAACAACTCTGCCTAAATAGACACCACTAAGCATTCTTCAATGGATCTCAGATCTGAATCCCATTGCCACATGAGCTGGCCTCAGCTCCAGATGAAGAACTCTCTAGGAAACAGTACTCCTTAGAAATGAGCTACCCATCTTCAGAATTTGTTTGCTACATGATTGTTAAATGAAGCATATGTGGCCTCCTCAAATTCTTCTAAATTCTGTCTAGTTTAGAAGCAATATTTGTATGTTCACCAGACTCCTTATCTACCTCTAGAAAGAAGGTGCAGGGATATAGTGAAAACCAGAGGAATTGTCACAAGCTGTCATTGCTCACCTGATTGACAGTTGCTCCAACGGAGCCCTGTAGCACCATCTGAAGCATCTTAGCATCAGGGGGCTCCTGGTTAATGGCAACTGCTAATTGCAGGGTCTTCTTCTTCATATCTTCAATGGCAACTTCAATTGGTGTCAAAACAAACTAAACACACAAAAAAATGTAGGATCTCAATGGCTGGTCTTATAAGCCACAGAAAACCTGGAACTATGACAGTGAACGTTGTCTGGATTTGAGGACTACTGGAGGGGGGATGGGGTGGAGGGAGCAGGCCCCACCCACCAGCAAGTGGCTGCTGACAGGCAGCCACTTACAGCCGGCCTGGGCAGTGCTGTGTAGCCCCCAGCCCCTGGAAGCCAGAGGCATGGAAGGGCGTGCACGGTGGTCCAGTCGGCCCACCCCTGCGCTGGGAGCTTCCAGCACACAGGCAAGGCACGGGGGGGTGGGGGGGGCTTCCATCTCTCTCTTACTTCTTACTCCAGCTAAACTTCAAAGTAACCAGAATATGCACAACCCCAACCCCAACATAGAACAGGTGAGGGACCAGGCAAAAGTCCAGCCCACACGCCTGAACTGGACACAGCAGATGGACAACCAAGTGAACCAGTGCATGTGAGACAAGAAAAACAACTGTAGAAACACAATGCCACAAAGCACACTTAAGCACTCACTGGGTCAGGAAGACCCAAGACCTCATTTCGGAGATGCCTTCTAGGAGAGGAAGGCCAAAGAGGGGGGGCATTGGCCCCACAGCAAAGCTGCAAACTTTTGCCTTTTCCAGCTCACCCTGAAAGTGAATTTTTAGTAAAAGGAATTCTCCTAAGGGTCAATCTCTAGTTGCTAAGTTCTTCTGGCTTGGCGTCAGGTCCTTCTTGAATGTCATGGGTAGATTCATAATCCTCCCCTGGCAATTCATATATTAAAGTCCTAACCCATTATCCCAGAATGTGATCTTACTTGAAATAGTGTCTTTTTAGATGAAAGGAGTTAAAAGGAGTTCATTAGGATGGACT
The DNA here is from genome assembly GCA_004024945.1 of Uropsilus gracilis. Classification (NCBI taxonomy): domain Eukaryota; kingdom Metazoa; phylum Chordata; class Mammalia; order Eulipotyphla; family Talpidae; genus Uropsilus; species Uropsilus gracilis. The sequence continues at coordinate 147,571 of PVHY01001681.1, forward strand.
CTAATTCAGTATGACTGATGTCTCTTTAATAATAAGATGAAATTTGATACAGAGGCATGCATAGAGAGAAGGTGGCTGTCTAAAAGGCAGTAGAAAAGTTTGGAGCATACCCTTCCTTCATGGTCCTCGGAAAGAGCCAACCCTGACAACATCTTGATTTTGAGCTTCTGGTTTCCAAAACTGTGAGACATGTCTCCAAGAAAACAGAGACATTTTGCTGTTTGAAGCATTCAGTCAGTGATGCTTTGTTATAGTAATACTATCAAACCAATATGCTGAGGTTCATGGGGAATTAGAGGTGTTAAAAAAAAAGTCGTGAGGACTCTTATTGGGATCATGAGCTTATTTCTGTGCTATATGCACACATCCTACTGCTCAATGGTCCAAAAAAATAGAGCAGATACCTTCCAAACCAAGGTCCTCTTCATGGACTCACTTTTTCAAGCTTTGTGTAGCTTCTGTGACACCCACTCAGATGTGGTTGCCTTGTTGAGTTCTCGAGCCAAATCATTATGCTCCATCCTAGTGAGGTGTGTATTAACTGCAATTCAGTCATGTTTGTTCCCTGCTTGATTATGCCTGTTATACTTGTTATTTTAACAATTTAATCTAATTAAATAATGCATAAGCTGATGAACTATGGGTGTGGAAAAAAAAAGCTGCTTCTATGAAAACCACGCTGAATGCTTGGGCAAGACATTATGAAAGTGAGTTGTTATAAAGATTCCTGTCATATTAGGTGTGTACAAGACAACTGTAAAAGGCTAGAGGCAAAAAAAAAAATCTGAAAGGATTCTCCTTTCGTATTGTTTAACAAGGATCCTTAGATCTTGCTGTTTTAGAAAAATCAAAACTAAAAGATCATGGGCAGTGCATGATGGGTGAGTTTCATGCAAAAGTGACAATGATGATGTGCTGGCCGACCCAAAGTTACAGAGATGACTGTGATTCCACAGAAGTAGAACAAGAAGTAAGCATATGTGCATTTTGAGGGGAAACAAAAGGGTTAGAGTGCATTAGATTTAAAGTGATTCTGTGGCTTACGTGCTTTCTTGTTTAGTTCTATTATAAAGGATATCATCTTCTGTATATAAAAACCAAAGAAGATAAAGAGGTTTTTCCTGTCAAATATAAATGAGGAAACTGAATGTGAGTAAGTGACTTGTACAAAGTTAACAGGAGGAAGTTGAGATTAGAATTCAGCAGGTCTCCTGTCTCCCTTACAAGTACCCTTCCTCCAGCTCTCTAATTATCATCTCTAGAACCTGCTCCTGCTCCAATAATTAAAACTTAAGCTATGTCTGAATCACCTGTAAGCTTTCAAATACATAAAATATATTCTAACTTTTTTATGGGAAGTTTTTAAAATGTAAACATAAACAATTCAAGTAAATTTGTCATTAAAATATAAATATCGTAAGGCCGGGCACGGTGGCTCGTGCCTGTAAGCTTCAGCCTATGAAGCGGCCAGGGCTAGGGATCATGGTTCGAGTCCTGCCTGGGGCCCGTAGCGAGACCTAGTTCCATCCAAAAAAAAAAAATAAAAAAAATAGCTGGGCGTGGTGGTGCGCGCCTGTAATCCCAGCTACCTGGGAAGCTG
>PVHY01001682.1:0-30693 GCA_004024945.1 Uropsilus gracilis
TCTTGTAGCATTTAAATTATAGATGTAAATAATGCTCAAAATTAAAGCTGAGAAAAGAAATACATTCAAAATGGCACAGTTCACCACTTTTCTGCTTTGGCAACAGAGTCGTTTTGTTAGTTATATTTCTGGATTCTGCTATCTACAGGTCTTAGGCATCGTTGTTTTGTTTTTTGTTTTTTGTTTTTTTATTTATATATAAATTTCACAACATTGTGATCTCAAGGATTTGCCCCACCCACTTTCTTCCCCCCCTTTCCCTCCTGCTCAAAGTTGTGCGCTTCAGTTTGGTGCTTAGCTTGTTTTGACTTTCCTCAAGGCTTTTGTTTATTCTTTTCACTATATCCCATATATTAGTGAAACCATTTGGTTTCTGCTTAGGCATCTTTGTAACTCCACTAATGAAACTTCAGAGTTCTGATGGTATAGTAAGTTGCAGCATCCTGAATGATGACCTTAGCATGTGGCGTAGTTGCAAGAAAGTTTTGCAGTTATTTTGTCTTATTTATACTAATATTTACAGAAAACAATTCTTAGCTCTCTACTGAGCATGTAATTTTCAGTAGTATTTTGCTTGAGAAGAAACAGGTCCATTGGGAAATTTCAGACATGTTTTCCTATCTAATGTCACTGTTTTTCTGATTCTCAATGGCATTCTGTACACGATAACTCCCAGAAAGTGAGTTTGACTATTATGTGAGAGCAAGAGAACATTGAAAAAATGACCTGACTACTTCCATTTCCTCAGTGGAGCAGGTAATGAATAAACAAAACAAATAACAAGAACAAAAAGACAGCCAGGGACTGGCTGTAAGTACTGCTGATTTTGACTACTTGATAACTTGTAAAAACCCTTTATTTGTGAAGTCCAGGAGATGGTGTTACCTTAATTACTGCCTTTCTTTGGGAGAATCTGCTTAGTTCTCTTAAAGAAAGACCAATTTATTTTTGACCATCATAGCGAATACAATACTTTGCAAATTTAGTTCAAAAAAGGAGAGTTGTGGGGCTTTGAGAGCAAAATGGTTTCTATCCGAGGGACTGGATGAGCATCACATTACCTGACCGTCACAAATGCCTTCATCTTTTCTTTAAAAAATTTTTAAATGTAGTGTTTTATCCTACATCGTTGTTAATTTTTTTTGAACAATATATGATTTCTTCCCTCAAGAGTGAGGGGAATTTTCTTGGGGAGAATTTAGCATGTACACAATTGAGAAAAATATAAATAAATACACAAATAAATACCTATAATTTCATTTAACAAAATCAGAGTTGAGCTTGTTATAGCTATTTCAACTTCTGCTGCATTTCCAAATCTATGGGACTGGAAACTTACCCCTCCACTTTTAAGTATGACACAGAAGTCGCTTAAATGAAAACATCCCTTCTTATTCCACTGAGTGTCAGGGGATTTTTCTTTTATTGAATAAAAGAGTCAGCCTCTCATTTATTAACGACGCAGATACACATCAAAACCGCGATTGGATCTGTCTTTCCCCATTTATTTTGCCTTCCTATTTCTACACCCTATATTTCTTGTTTAACAAATTGTTCTTGATGTGACGTATTCACAATAAGCCCATAAGCACAGTTGAAACACAATTTCCTGCTCGCTTCAGTCAAAATACATTAATCCTCTGGATATTTCCCCAGGACAATACTATCTCTTACGTGCAGACTTTATTTCTCTCATTCGGCTGCAAAGGAAACAAATCCTTGAAAATTGGTTTGAAAAGTGACACACAAAAATGTCAGGGCTAAGATTCCTGGGGTGCACAATTTTCCTTAAACACTCCTGTTTTCAGGAGGCACCATTTGTTAAACACTCAGTTGTGAGAGAAATTAAGAATAAGGTTCCCTTACAGCTAAGTCTCTGCCTAGGCCCCTACAGAATTGTCCTTTGTCCCCAAACACAAGGCCAGGGCAGAGGCAACCTAGCTGTGTCACCACAACCCATGTTGCACTGAGTTCTACCTGCCTAGCTCCTTCTTGAGGTACCCCAACTCTGTTCATGGGATGGAACACATCACAGTTTTCAAATAGGTCTCCTAACAGTCTGTTCTCCTGCCTAATCATTGGGAGGTGATGTTAGTGAACATGGTCTGCAGAGTTCAAAACATGAAACTCTGCCTTTAATGTAGAGTGGTAGCTATATAGGTACATAGGATGAATGAAGGAAAGGTGCCCACACATGTTTTATGCATGTGTGAAAGGTACCTATGTGAGTGTGAAGACATGTATGTATGGAAGTGGATAGGTAGGTGAATGTATATGTAAGCACACAGGCATCTATGGGTATATGGAATATGATGGTAAGTAAGTAGGCATGTGTGCAGATACGTGCCTTGATGTACATTTAAGTTTGCATACATATGTCTATATGTATTCACCCATGTAGGTATTCACTCAGGTAGGTACATATGTAGATAAGTATATGAGTAGATACATATGTTGCTATGTGTAAAGTAACTATCTAGGTATATAAGGGATATGTGGATAGGTAGTAAGAATTGTATACATGCATATTGGTAAATATGAAGATTTGTAGTGGTGTGTATGAAGGTATATAGGTAGATATATGTGTAGATAAGTACATGGGTATATGTGTGTGCATGTAGGTGTATATGCATGTAGCTATATAGTAAGCATAGTAGGAACATATGTAGGTATATGTGCACACATTAGGTACATATGTAGGTAACTGTTTTGATACATAATTAGGCATTTGTGTACAGAGGCAGATAATTATGCATGTATGCATATTGGTAGATATGTACACATGTAGACATATACATAGTAAATATGTAGCTATGTGTGAATATGTAAGATATGCAGTAGGTATATGTGGACACATATAGGTAGATATATCAGTAGATCTGTACACATGTAGGTATGGATAGACTAAGTAAGTATAAAGATATGTGAGTATATTTGTGTACACAAGTAGATTAAAGATGGATAGACATGTAAGTATGTAGGCATGTATATGCTGAGCATGTAAAGAAAGGATGTGTGTACATATGTAAGTATATAAGCACACACATAGATATGTTGCGAACATATGTGAACATGTGAATGTACACCTGTAGGCAAGTACATGATAGATATCTAAGTGATGTGAGAATAGTCAGTGGGTAGGCATATGCGTGCAAATAGGTACAAATAAGGAATGTCTTAATGACTCAGACTCTGCCATGTCTTTCATTGTCTGTCTTCTGCCTTGCAGTGATAGTATCAGGTCAACCTGTCCTCAAGTTGCAGGACTGACTTGCTTCTTGCAGTCTTGTCACCTTATGATGACATGCACTTGATGGAGTATATGTGCTTCATCTTACAGTGAAGGTGAGGCTTTTCTAGAACTGTTTGACTTAAGAATAAAGGTGGTGATGAATCTTTGCTTATCCAGCTACCTTACTCTCCTGGCAGATATGTGGATGATCCATGCATTGGGGTTGAACCTATTCAAATTCAAACTTCTGATGCGAAACGAATGGATGAAATGTTGGCTTTGGCTTGGAGTCCCTGAGTTTCATCTGAGGAGAAATAAAATATATGACTTCCCCTCCTTCTACTGGCTGCATCCTCCAATTTCAGCAATTGAGCATTTGAGAAGACCTGGCAGGGAATTAAAACTTATTTCATCTGTTGAAAGCTCTGTAGTGCTATATTTCTGGCACTGCTAAGGTCTTACTGAAAGGAGAAAAAACTTGCTTACTAGAGGTGCCCCGTGTGCTGCTCATTCACCCCGGACTTTGTCATTGGGCCTATTATCTCTAACTGTGGTTGTGAACCTTCATAGATGGGAAAAAAAAAGTGTGTGTGTGTGTGTGTGTTCATTAAGCCTCAATGCACATTTAGTTGAAGCTTTCTAGTTGGGAGCTATGACCGAGTTCTTATCTGTTTGGGAGATGGTAAGTAGAATTCTTGAATATTATACATCCTCCCTAAATTACAAATCATTAATATTCTACCCAGCTACCACTTGATGGATAATTGAGTAAATACTTGGTAAATTGGTAAATGGAGAAATAGACAGAAATAGACAGAAAGGATGAACACTTTAGGCCAAGAGATTGAATACAAAATGACTTTAGGAACTAATTATCACTTGTATGCAGTTGTTAGCTGAGTCTGTAACCCAGATTTCTTTGATTACATATAAATAAGACTGCTTTACTATAAAATATTTTATTGTAATTTTCTTGGTCTATGCTTTTTTCTCTCCTTTTGAGAGAGAAAGGGGTATATAGAAGGTATTTTCTACCTTAAGAACAAGTAGTAGTGTGGAAGTAACAATGAGTAGCAATTAGCATTCTGTCTCAAAGTTGGGGACAATAGGGTTGAGAGAGGATGGTCTGGAGAAAGCCACAGAACATTATTGCCTTCTGAGGATGCAGGCCTAGAACTGTGGGATATTTCAAGAGAAGCCTAAATTTATGCGTGTAACTCCCAAATTTGTAAAGCCAAGAAAATGGCTAACTCTGTAGGAGTTTTGGTCTATAAAAGCATATGCCTCTGTCTTGGCATTGGAACTTTTGTTTCTAGTTTTCAGTGTAGATCTTTCATTGATGTACTTTTATTGAAAATACTCCCAATCCTCCGTGTTGGTGTCACTAGAGCTTGAAAGACACGCCGTGCCTGGTTGGCCCAGAGAGTCCTCAGCAGCATTGCTCCTGCTGCTACTGGATTCAGTTGCTACTCCTTTTGTCAGGTCTTGGAAAGAAAGCCTTCTGAATCAACCAGGATATCTAAATGAGGCTCAGACAAAGGTTTGAAAGGCCCTAGGTTGATTTAGATGCAAAGAGACTAGAAGAAGATTATAACTTTGGAAGGGCTAGAGCTCTTAGTTGCAAATGCTTGAAAATAGGCAAGTGAAACAAAACAAAATAAATAGCCACAAAACACAAAAACAATAAATAGTCTTTTCACATTCACACATGCCCACTTAAAATTTACATCTTCAGCCAGCTATTCCCTCAGTGGTTCAAATCCACAGTAACAAAAGAAGGTCTGGGTCAGGAACCAGATTTTTATAGCTCTCACAGGGAAGAAACAAAGCAAAACACCTCTTTCACAAGGTGAGAGCAGGAGCTGGGCTGTGAGCAGTGCTGACCTTCTCCAGGCTTTGGCAAGACTCTAAATTCACAAGGTGAAGGTTGCAGGACTCAATATGGACATAGGACTTAATATGACTTAAAAGAAAATAGAAAAGAATGTGTATATGCAGTAATGAACAAGACTTAGAAAAAGCATTTTAAGAATCCTGAAATACAAAAGGTGTTTGCTGTTCAATTCATGTTTCAGGCTTGCATTAACTACAGAATCACATCTTTGGCAAATCAAAAATCATCAGAAAAATAAAAGTAGACTCTATGATTCTCTACCTGTGATCAGTTCAAAGGAATTGAACTGGTTCCAGAGAGGGAGAAGAAAAGACTGAGCAAAGGGAATCAATAGAATATAGAGTAGATGAGAGTCCATTGTACTAATTTAAATATTAATATATCAGCTCTTCATTTTTCAAAAATTGCAGAAATAAGAAGAGGTCATATTTTTATTTCTTGATTTGCTTTCTAAAACATTCAATATAAAGTATGCTTTTTATTATATTTTAAAATTTCTTATAAACATATGGTTATTCCATAATTTATAAGATATTACCGACTTTCGAGGCAAGGCACTTTCTTTATCTCAGATTTGGTGAAAAATGTATGTATAAAAATCCTACAGTTGGTGCTGCCTTTTAAATAATATTCAAAAATGATCCTGAGAAAAATGAAAATGGTAATATTAGTTCACACCACATGAGTAGGTCTGAGTAGCCAATGATGTGTGTCTGGGTTGCTACCGTGTGATGTATTGCAGCTCCCACAATTTGCTTCAGGCAGAAATCTTAATTAAGGCCTTTCTTAAAGAGTGCCCTGCAGAGCACATCCCCAAATTGGTATAAAAACAGACAGTGCCCAAATGCCACCAGCGGAGATGTGGGATCACATCAAATACACACTGTTCTCCAGAGTAGGTGTTGTCATTGATATTGGTCAGTTATCTGGTTTATTTTCTGGGAAAGATCTTCATATGGGAAGAAGTTCAAAGCATCACAATCTCAGAGAACATGTTCTGAGTGTGGGTTCATCCTAGTGGGATTCTGTTTGTACCCAAATCTTCTGCCTCTTTTCTTAACCAGGTTTATCTTTATTTTCTTTCCATCAGGTGGGAAATGTTGCAAATTTTGGGGCTATGGGGGTGGCTACTGTCTGACAGCTTGCATTTTAGATGATTTTTTCTGTGTTGTCAAACTGGATGAGCTGGTAGCACATTCAATCTGGTCACCTTAGAGAGGTTGCAGTCTGCTTTGAGAAAAATGGGGAGGAGGTGTCATCTCTGAGGTTAGAGACACATCACTCTGCTTTCCAGAACACAGATCCCTGGGAAAAGTTCTATCCATACTTCTCTGTGGCTTAGATTATTTTAGCACTATTCTAAATTTCTTGGGGCTGTGTGAAGTACTGTGGCCAAATGTTTCCTAATCTGCTCATTCCATGGTCAGAATTACTCCCTGATATTTTAAGTTTAAGACATTTGACCAGCTTATCATTTACTCATGAAAAGACCCATAGATTCTTCTGACCTGTGTCATATGTCAGGACATGGCTATGTTTTCTGGAAGCTTCTGTATATTAGGGCGCTAGTTATAGCTATATCATCTGGTGGCATTTGTACATTAATTCTTCTTTCACATTTTTCTCAGCATCCACTGATGCAGCATTTTTTCTGACTCCAAAGGAACAAATATCTCTGCAACCCCAACATAATGTGTTTGCCCAGTAGAAGTAAATCCATCAATTTAGATTTTTCTATTTGCATTAGCAGAAGGAAGACAACAGTATTATTCTCAGTGTTTTTTTTTAACGTGTTTCTGAATAATAATTCTTGGATAAAACCACCTCAACTATTCCAACCTGACCAGTTTTTAAATAGATGAACTCTAAATTTCCCACACAAGCACTTTTTGAAGGAGAGAATAAGAATATATAGGACAAGTGTGACTATAGTACAAAGCTCGCATGGAGAAACATTGGATGATTTTTAGCATATTAAGATAGAGGGCACTGAGCAAGGAACAGACATTCTTTCACAGTCTCTATTTCAGAGTGAGATTCCTTGTGGAACTGAAGGAGGACAGAAAATATTGTAGGACATTTAAATTAAAATAAATATATAAAGTCGCAAAACGTAGGCCTGTCTGTGCATTATTCAGCTGCTGTGAGAGCAAAGAGACTATGACACTCTCCTCAGCTAACCAACCTAAAGGCTGGAACTGGAGTGCACACTTGCTCTAAGTCAGCCTGTGAAGAGCACAATCATCAATGCACAAACAAGGCGCTAGTGAACAGTAAATAATTCTTCAGTGGGCCAAAGGATGCAATGGAAACCAGCCCTCACAGAGGATGAGAGCATGTCAAGAATGGCAACAATGGGACAATAATGTCAGACACTGGTGGATAGGAGGCAAAATAAATACCAGGAAGTTCAATGCTAAAATAGGTTTACATCTGTAACCACTTCATTGTTTCCAAGACATGTTCAGATCCATAAGGTCAAATGATCTACACAAAAGTATTGTAAAGTAGCTTTGATTCCTTTTCTTTATTGGATGGTTAAATGACTCACCAAAACTTTCATACAATTAAAATCAGGTAGATAGAGCTGAACATGGTTCTTCTGTTGCCAGTGTAATAACCCTCCTATCACATGAAGTGGGTCAAAACACATTAGGATGTGGAATGCCAGGTGTGAAGTCTACACATTGGCAAGGACTGTGAAGGACTGGGAGCTGGAGGTCTGACCTGGGACAGGATGCTGTGCTTGTGAGGGACAGTAAAAATATCCGCAGCTCTATCAGCTATATGCACTCTGCACTTCTCAAAATTTGCAATTTTTATTAGATGCTGTTTATTTTAAAAAATTTATTTATTTTTTAATTATGTAAATAATTTATTTATATATGTATTTTACATCATTGTGACCCCCAAGGGTCACCCACCACCTCCTCTCCCTGGCTGCTCCCACTGGTCCCCCCTCCTCGTTGTGTACTTTCATTTGGTTGTCCATATATTAGTGAAACCATTTGGTTTCTATCTTTTTCATTCTGACTTGTTTCTGCTAGTATAATTTCTTCTTCTAGGTACATCCATGTTACCATAATATCATCAAGTTTGTCATTTTTAATTAATGAATAATATTCCATTGTGTATATGTTCCACATCTTTTCCCTCCATTCATCTGTTTTGGGGCATTTGGGTTGTTTTTATGTCCTTGCAATTATAAATAGTGGTGTAATAAACATCTGAGTACAGACGTCCCTTTGTACACACATTGAGGTCTCCTTTGGGTAGATTCCCAGAAGAGCGATTGCTGGGTCAAATGGTAGTTCCATTTTCATTAGTTTGAGGGTCCTCCACACTGCTTTCCATAGTGGCTGGACCAGTTTACATTCCCACCAGCAGTGTAAGAGTGTTCCTTTCTCTCCACAACAATGCTGGCACTTGTTGCCTTTTTTTTTTTTTTTTAATTCTTAGTGGTGTTAAGGTGGTATCTCATTGTGGTCTTGATTTCATTTCCCTATTTGCGAGTGACATTGAGCAATTTTTCATATGCCTGTTTGCCATTTGTATTTCTTCTTTGGAGAAGCATCTTTTTAGCTCTTCTCCCCATTTTTTGATTGGGCTTCTTGTTTTGTTTTTGTTCAGTTGTGTGAATTCCTTGTGGATCTACATTCGGGAATCAATTAACATAATCCATCACATCAACAAGAAGAAAAACAAAAACCATATGATCATATCAACAGATGCAGAGAAAGCATTTGACAAAGTCCAGCATGATTCATGATAAAAGCCCTTGAAAAATTGGGGATCAAGGGAACATACTTCAACATAATAAAAGCCATCTACAACAAACCTACAGCAAACATAATCCTAAATGGGGAAAAACTAAAATCATTTCAATTAAGAACTGGAACCGTGTAAGGATGCCCACTCTCTCCACGGCTTTTTAACATTGTTCTGGAAGTTCTAGCTAGGGCAATAAGGCAAGAGAAAGACATAAAAAGGATACAAATAGGAAAAGAGGAACTGAAGTTATCACTATATGCAGTTGATATGATTCTTTGTACAGAGAATCCAAAAAAAATCTACAGAAAAACTTTTTGTAACAATAAACCAGTTAAGCAAGGTAGCCAGGTACAAAATCAATACACAGAAGTCAGTAGTCTTCCTTTACGCAAAAAGCCAAGCAGAAGAAGAAATTAAAAGAAACACCCTATTTACCATCACACTAGATGCTGTTTTTAAAAATAGCTTTAAAATAGCACCTTTTTTAAAAAAAAATGGAGATATTATTGATATGAGACATTGTGACAGTTTAGGTGTACACCATACTGACTTGATATTATATGTTGCAATATGATCACCATTGTAGTATTAACAAACACCTCTGTCATATTAAAAATTGTGCACAGGTGTTGAATTGACTTTTTTCTCCCCAAAGAAGACATACAGATGGCCAACAGGAATTAAAAATAAAAGGTGCTCATGGTCACTTATCATTAGGGAAATGCAAATCAAAACGAGATATATCACTGCACACCTGGTAGAATAACTGTTATCAAAAAGGTAAGAAATAACAAATGGTGAGGGGGTGGGGAAAAGGGAACCCTTGTGTACTGTTGGTGGCAATGCAAATTGATGCACCCACTATGGAAAACAGCATGGAGGATACTAAAAAAAAATACAACTACCATATGGTCCAGTAATTTCACAACTGGGTATTTATCTGAAGGAATTGTATTCTTTTGATTTAATAAGTTTTAGGAACTGGTTGGTATTCATTCTTGTACTGTCCTTCAAATTGGGAAGACACTCCAGATCACAATTTACCAAGAGGAAATCTTCAGGGTGGGCTCTCATGAGAAGCCTGCCCTTTGCTTCTACATCTTTTCACCCCAAGTTATCACTCTGCCTGATAACTATATGAGCCAATTAACAAAAAATTCCAAAGTGAGACGCGTTGTTTTTATAGAAAATGAGAACAGAATGAAGGGAATCAGATGGAAGGAACAGTTCCCCTGAGAACACCTGTGTGGCTTCACTGCAATCAACTTGGTGGACCTCATCCACTGAACTTTTCATGCATATGCGTAGCTGGCCACAAAAGAAGAAACTTGTCTGGAATTACATTTCAGGAATAAAGAACAGCAGAGCTCTGGTTCACTTTTTTGCTGGGTTTTTGCAGTTCATGGCTGAGCTCACTGTCTCTTTGAGTACCAATTCCCCCTTAGAAAGTGGAGAGCATGTAGCTAACTGCTACATGCTACATCAGTTTTTGTTATGAAGCTACATCAGTTTTTGTTATGAAGCTAAGACACGTGGAAGCTCGTTGTGGTTTGCAAAGGACTAGAAAGTGAGCACTATTGTTTCATTTCTGCATATGGCCAGTCTTTCCTACTACTGACCCATGATGTTGATTCATTTATTTCCTGATGTGCATAACTCTCATCTACTCTGTAACTGTATCTTGAATCTGCTTGGTTTATAGAACTGGGCAGAGACTGGAGAGAACAGGCACTTGCCATCACACCATTTGTTCTTCTAGAAGTAGATTTTCAAAAACTTGAAGGAATAATCTCGTCTTTTTGACAGTATCCACAGCTCCTTAGAATCAGCTGTGGGTCCGAGGTTAATGATCAGTTTTACTTGAAATTATGTCCTGTTTGGATTTTTGTTCCTAGCTTACTGTTAAACAAGGATGCATTTGCTTATGTGGTAAATTGAAACACTGTACAGTGACTAGTGGACTTCTATTCCATCACTAAAGCCACAACAATAACACCACTAGCTATGAATTCCAAGTAAAAACAGCCCTTTGCTCTAATTTTTTAAATCTGTGGATTACAACGGCACTCCTGGGGACAATAACCTATGCAATAGATTAAAAGCCTGTTAGATGTTATTTTCAGGTTGGCAGAACACCAACTGTGAGGGTAGCCATTAGCATCACTTTTCTTGAAATATGGCGACCTTACTGTAGCCAGGTGATGCCACTAGTGTGTTGTTGTAGAATGACTGAATTACTATACAAACAAATAGAATTAGTTTTGCTCTCTAATTCCTAAATATAAAATGCATGCTGAGCCTAGGGGTGAGATAAGGACTTTGACTTGCCAAATGCTCTCTATGGGCCCCAAACCACCCCAACTAAAAAGATAAATCTACCAAAAATATACCTGCTGGGTTAATGCAGTTTTAAGACAAATTACCTCCATTTCCCACCAAACTAAAAACCTCCTATATTGACATTCTTAAGTTGCTTTTGGCTAAAAACCTACAAGCTTTTACTGGTTTAGTGATTTTCTTGGCTTTTTCTTTTTTCTTATTTTAAATTCTCAACCAAACAATGGATATAATTTGTATTACATTATTTTTCTCATGTGTAAGAAGCTGTAGGGTAAATGAGTTGGTTAGGTTGTTCCTTCCATTAACCTCTATGACCAGCACCTGTGGTACTACACCCTCCCCATGAGTGCACCTGCCTGACCCAGTGAGTGTGCACGTGTGAGTAGCCACACCTGGGCCTAGGAGGTGAGGGTAAAAGGGAGCATAGGGAAGGCAAGCATGGAGATAACACCAAAAGGAGAAGTTCCAAAAAGTGAGTATCAGAGAGAGCCCAGAGAAAGAGCATGAAGATTCTTTTTTAAAAAATTTTTATTTTTTAACATATTTCACATCAATTTGATCTCCATTTAATCTCCAGGGGTCACCCACCACCTCCCCTCCCTAGCATGAAGATCCTTGAGGGGCTGGAGGACTTGATTGTCTTCTAGCTCCACTGCCTCTGCTGTCTAGTCTGCCTGCTTGCCATCGATTTACCCAAGCCACCTTGCCTTGAGTGCCTGTGTACCTGGTTCCTTGAAAGCATTGAAGTCCATAAAACCCATCACAGGTTTTGATATTCTTTACTGCTAGAACCAGTGAGACTGTCTGGACTGGGGTGGTTGTAGTACAGAAGTCTTGGATCACCCACTAATTTTAGATAGTTTGGTTCTAAAAGTCTTTAGGTCACAAGTCACATGCTATGACTGCCTTGAAAATTTTCACCATTAAATAGTAAAAACCGATAATCTTAATTCTTTTAAGTTTTGCTACAAAATCCATCTTGAAAGAATATTTTCTGTTACAGCACATGATTTTAAGAGAATTTCTAGTAAAAAGCAACCAGTTGAATGATCCATTTTGGGTGAAATATCTAATTGTATGTCAAATAGGTAAAATATATATGAAGTAGTTCGCCTTTATATTTATTTATAAAATCCTGCAAAGAATTTCTGACTTGTTAAGGACAAAAGGAGAGCTCATAATTTCCAAACTCAGAGAAAATGTTTCAAAGGTTCTACTGCCAGATAAAAATAAATACAATCCAGTGCTACTATGCAAAGATGATAAGCACAAACATCTGGATTTATAAATAGAATTCCAGATCCAATGCTACATTTGGGCAGAACATAACCTCAAGAAGATTTGGAAGTCCTTTAAGTTGTTAAGATGTATGAACTTTAGCAGATAGTGACTACGAGGCTATCGATGGCATGTTTAGTGCTTGTGACTCATGAGGCAGTTTCCTAGGGTGTGTGAGGGCAAAAGTTCAGAACACTACAAGTGGTCTTGTGGAACTAGAAACTGTTCTGCAAGAAAGATAAAAACTCAATTTCTGGACTCATTAAGGAAGTTCCTAAATATTGATTTTACTTTCAATTAACCTATATCAATTAGTGTATGTTAATGAATTCAGTTGAATATATGTATATGAAAACATAAATATGATAAATTATGTGCTACCAATTACTTATACATATGTAATCACTTTACACATTTATTTGCACATTGAAATGTGGAAAAAGAGCTAATAGCAGGAACATTACCTTTAAAATACTAGGCTCTGGGCATGTATTTTTCTCTTTCCCTTATTTTTATCTTCATACATCCTTCCCCTGCTCCATGTTCACACACTTGCACACTTGCAGATCAGAAATATCTCTTGGTATATCTTTACAAGCTTAGGTTTGTGTTGGTGCAAAGGACTTACTTCTTTAGTTAGATAGTACACTCTTCTTCCTGGAGTCTGGAAGTGAGTGATCTTTTGGGCACTCCTGCTTATTCAGAACCAACCAAGGGAGTGGAGATGTTTGTGGCCAAAGCAACAACACACGGGAGCCTCAGAGTTGAATTTTATCTCCCTGATTGTCAGCTCTTCTAAGAGAATTCCTCAGCAAGCAGGTGCTTTTCAGATATGTCCCTAAAATTCAGTAATGGTTTCTCTCAGAGAGAGATCTTAAATATAGCATCTCACTGCCTCACAATACAACGAGTCAATTACATCTTGAACTCTCTCAGGTCTTTCAGTTGTATGATGAGAATAGAAATCTCTATTAGCTGATGAAACACAACTTCCTAAGTAGGTGCAATATCTCCCAATATCAGTTCTTAATAAAAATCAACATTTTGCTACCAATATACCTTTCAAACTTTCATAATAAAAGGGAAACAATTGAATGGAGTAAGAGAAAAATCTGACTTGAACTTTTAAAAAATACCTAAATATTGTTAGATTAAGTTATTAAGGAAAATATATGGAAATTCCTGGATCTATTTTCAATGGAAAAATAAAAATGAGAAAAAAATCTTACAGAATTTTTATAAGAAAAATTATTATTGAGAAGATCAAGTTCTTTCTTGGCACTTTCAAAATATCCCTTAACAAAATACCCCATTGAACACATAAATATTACAACCAAACTAATGAGTCCTGCCCATGTGATTCTTCCAGAATTTACATAACGAGTAAGTGATGATTTAGATTTGGTCTTTACATAAAATCACAGGGCTAGTACTTGATCCATACCAAAATTAATGCTTTACAGAACATTAATTCAGGAAATCATAAAGTACCTGTAGTTATAAAATCCAAAAGGATAAACCACCCTGCTTTACTGGGGATGTTGAGTCTACTAACTCATCACTCAACATTCATTATTTGTTATTCAACATCATTTACTAAGTATGTATCATGTTGCATCACTCCTCTCTCTTCACTCATTGATTCACTCACTCACTCACTCACTCACTCACTCACTCACTCACTCACTCATTCACTCACTCATCCACTGGTGCTTCTAAGACAACCCACAGATTACATGTGGCCTTCACGGTACATTTTCTCTACTCTTATATGTTCTATTTGGATAATTCGGCCTAAATTTTCTATATGTATGACTCTTAAAAAGTCTGTGTCCTTATTTTTCAGTAGTGACACTCCCATGATTAGCTCTAAGAGTTCAGTTCTTACATACCAACCCTTCTCCCTTTGTATTCCCATACCCACCAGCTCTCCTTATATCTGATTGTAGGTCTGGTTCTTTTTGTTATTGGCTTTCTGCATTATGCTACATAAATCGACATCGTCTATGCTTATCTCTATTTAGAAAGTCATAGAGAATAGAACTGCATCATTGTGTTTCAAAATTCTATTCAAATTCTATTTCCATCACTATCAAGGAGGACAATATTACATAAAAAGTGACCATCTCCACTTTGCAGAAACTTCTAGCTCAATGTGGTCCTATTTGTTTTTGCATTTGTTTCCCTTGCCACTGGATTCAAGCCCTTAAAAAGACTGTGAAGACAGATGCCAAGATATTTTATGGTCAACTATTTACCAATTATGAGAGAATGGTAAATCAATACTCTATGAAATATCATATTACAATGTTATGATAATTATTATAAAAAGATAAGAAATAACAAGTGTTGAGGAGGTAGAGAAAAAGTACCCTAAGATTCTGCTTGTGTGAATGTAAACTAAAAAACTAACATGCAGTTATATTAGCTAATATTAACATAAACTAATGTGACATGCAGTTACTATAGCAAGGAAATTTTTCAAAAAACTCAAAAATAGATCTGCCATATGCTACAGCCATTATACTTTTAGTTACTTATCTGAATAATATGATAACACTAAATATTATGAAACTAACACTAAAATAATATGAAAACATTAGAAAATACATGCACCTTATGTTCACTGCAGCATTATTCACAGTAGCCAAGATAAGGAGACAACCTAAATGTCCATCAATGGATGACTGGGTCAAAAAGATATGATGTAAATATAAAATGGAAAACTGCTCAACCATAGAATGAATAAAATTTTGCCATTTTCATCATCATGCATAGACCAAGAGGTCATTATACTAAGTGAAATAAATTAGACAAAAAAAGACAGTACTCTATGACCTCACTCATATGTGGAACCTAAGAAAACCAAAGTCACAGGTACAGAGAATAGAGCCCTTGGTTATCAGAGGGGGAAGAATTTGAGGGGTGTGCAAAATGGGAAAAGGGTGTCACTTGTCACTTATATGGAGAAGGATAGGAAATAGACCTTTGGTGGTGATCATGTTGCAATACATATAGGCTTTGAATTATAATACCATATACCTGAATCTCACATAATGCTATATACCAATGTTACCTTAATAAAAATATTTAATGCTATTATGTAATACTTATCAATTTTCAAAAACAAAAACTACCAATTCCCAGTTACTCTTGATATGCCTACATTGGTTTTAAAAATGAACTGAATGGAAACAACCCAAATGCCCCCAAACAGACAAATGGATAAGAAAGTTGTGGTTTATGCGTACGATGGAATATTACTCAGCAATTAAAAATGACAAATTTGAGGCATGTGTGATAGCATGGCTGGATCTAGAAGGAATCATACTAACAGAAATAAGCCAGAAAGGAAAAGAGAAATGCAGGATAATTTCACCTATAAGCAGGATATAGGAAAAGCAAACAAACAAAAGGACAAGTAAAATTTAAAACTCTCAACAAAACTGAAGCATAGAGCAAAATAGGGAAGAAGGGGTTAAAGTCAGGGGAGGGAAAGTCACAAGAGATTAAGATGATGATTCACAGAGGACAAGGTAGTAGAAGAACCCTGGAAAGCATAGTAATGTAAAAAGTATATATGCATAATCAAATAAAAAAGAAAAATAAATGAAAATTAACTGATTTTCTAATTAAAAATAAAAATTTAATTATGTAGCTTGTCATTTACTTGATATTTCTTATATTTCTGATAGCAATAATAATATTGTAAGGTGATATTTCATTGAAGTTTGATTTACATTTATTTCATTATTAGTGAATAATTATGACATAATAAGACATAAGACATTCATTCAGACATAATATTCAGACATAACATTCAGACATAATAATAAGACACCTATAATAAGACATCAATAATAATAAGAAGAAGAAGAAAAGATAGCTGGTAAACTCCTTAAAAGGATACAAAATCCTTGAACAGATACAAAGAATTTTTGGGTGCTTTGTAGCAAAGAAAATTTTGCTTAGATCAGTAAAATAAGTAGTGAAATAGGTATGCTGTAATAATACTGTCATCCTATCCATCTCTTGAGGTAGGCTATGCTTTTATACTATAGTTTCCTTGTCACCAATGTCTCTGACAGGAATCCTAATAATCCAAGTAAAAAACAAAGAAAGTTGTGAAAAAGTACTGTTCTTGCTGACTCAGAAACCTGGGACAGATTCTCTTATGTGTCTTAAAGAGATGATGGGGTATGTGGTTGCAGTTTGTTCCCAGCAGAGGGAGGGGTTTTAAATGTGATATATTTGCAAATAATTTTCAGTGTCTTGGAATTGTGCATAGAATGTGGTGCACTTATTTTTTTTCTAGTCTAAATATCCAGAAATTTTTCCAGGATCTGGAAAGTGACCTGTTTCAAAATGTAACTCTACAGAGTACTTACCTTGAAATCACTGAGGTAGTTTGCTAAAATTTGGGGTCTTGGGCTCCAGGTGAAACTGAATTGTTAAATTGTAGAAAGTCGATTCCAGGGATCTGAATTTTGCTTACTGATTTATGTAAATCCTCTCCCCAACATTGGAGTGATTTTCTACACACACACACACACACACACACACACACACACACACACACACACACGCCCCCACACACACCCACATACCCCCCCACACCCACACACACAAGCCCCTATTTAACCTGTGTATCTCTTTCTTGAAAATATCCTTAATTCAATTAAAAACAAAAACCAGAGAACAACAATTTACAAAGAAGCAATTCCACAGGGGGACCCAATCACGACAGCTCAAATATATCGCTCTCCTGCAGTCGGTTTTGATCCAAGGGTAAAATGTAAACTAGCCAGGGGAATTTATGGACTTCATGTCCTTCAGACAATCCTCCATAAATATCACTTTTCCCCACTGGGCATTTCAGGAGGATTAGAAAGCAGAATTCAAGGCTTTCTTCACTGACAAGAACCTGTAGGCCAGAAATTCAGTGTCTCAACTAAGGACAAAGCCATTTGATTTGTTAATCAACTGGTCAGAGGGCAAGATTAAGATTTTACTTCTTTCTAAGAACCCTGCCAGACTGAACAGTCTCCATCCTTTTTGATATTGAGGTGGGTATCTGCACTTTGGGAATAGCTTGGTGAGACATGAGATTAGGTCCACAATAGTGAACCAATTCCAGAAGTCCACAACCACTAGCCAGTGGCAGATCAAGTGGCTGGAAAGGTGCCAGTAACACCTACTGTGTATCACCAAGAACTGTGTAATCAGAATCTTTAGAAAGAAAGAATATCACTGTAGGCAAACGAATTATTGGGTTTTTCACTCTTTGGCCATTAGCCTCTATGACCAGCACCTGTGGTATTGAACCTCTCCTGGCTCAGTGTGTGTGTGTACACGCGTGAGGGGGCACACTAAGACCTGGGAGATAAGGATTAAAGGGTGGTGTCAGAAGGGCATGGGAGAGCACAGACAGAAGGGCATGGGAAGGAGAGCATGTAAGAGACTAGGAGAAGGAAGGGGGGAGAGAGAGAGAGAGAGAGAGAGAGAGAGAGAGAGAGAGAGAGAGAGAGAGAGAGAGAGAGAGAGCACGCGAGCCCAGAGAAAGAGTATGAAGATGGGGAATTGCGGGAGGCAGGTAAACCAGGAGAGCCCCCACCTAGGCCCCTGCCCCTGCCCCTGCTGCCAAGCTTGCCTGCTTGTCATACAGTTGGCCCGGCTGCCCTGCCTGGTTTGCCTGCGTACATGGTTTCCTGAAAGCATTAAAGCCTGTAAAATTCACCAAGAGCTTCGGCATTCTTTTCTTTTCTTTTCTTTTTGAAACTGGTTTGTATATAAGTCTTTTTTAATATTAAATAATTTATTTATGTATAAATTTCACATCTTTGCAGTCCCTGGGGTTTGCCTACTGTCTTCCCTTCCTGACCGTTCCCTTCCTCTCCCACCTCCCTACCCCCCGAGTTATGTACTTCAGTATGGTTGTTAGCTTGTTTTGACTTTCCTCATGGCTTTTATTTTTCCTATGTCCCATGTACCGGTGAAACCATTAGGCTTCTGTTTTTGCTTTCTGACTTGTTTCTGCTAATATGATTTCTCCTTCTTTAGCCGCTGATGATGAACCGACCCAGACTGGGATGCTTGCATGACAAGTGACGTCATGAACAGGGTTGTTCAACACAGACAAACACTCTTTCATCCACCCCAGCTTGGGAGGTTGGAGGGCACTGGTGTTCTTGTAGCCACTCTGCCTCCGGGTGCTGCCTCACTGCCTCGTCTGCAGCTGCCTGCCCAGGCACGGTAAGGACACCCTTTTCCTTCCTGAAACAGTGTATCTTGAGTTCTCATTGTCTGTTTTACACATTCCCACCAAGAAAGATTTAATTTGGGGCCATGGAGAAACACACACACACACACACACACACACACACACACACGCACACATACATGCTCACTCATCCTTTGTCTGTCTCCAGAGATCTGTAAACCACACGTCTTCAAAATGCTGCAGTTCATCCTGAGGTTTCTTCTTGATCCCTCCCAAGTCTGAGCAGCAGACAGCAAGCCAAGGGAGAAGTAAACCTCAATTTCACTGTCTCTGAAAAGAAGTTCTCATCCTGAACTGTGTGCTTCATGCCTGCTTGCTGGGTTTTGACCAGCAGCCCTGCTTTCAGGTGAGCACACCCCCGCCACACAGTAACTTGAGGTTTCACTTCAGTGGTGCTGCTAGAGGTACAGGGCAGGCTTGGAAGTTTACTACATACATTTCCCAGCCCGCACGAATGTAGGAGTTTTTCTACTCCCTGCTTTTGTTAAATAGGGGGAAAAAGTTATCATGATGTTTATTGCATAAGGATAAGCTTTAAGTATGAAGAAGGAATTATGTTTCAGTGGAACAGGTTAAGATGTCTGTGTTTTGGGTAGATCACAATAATGACCACTAATGGCAATTCTTCTCTTGGCGTTTCAGTCATTTCCTTATTCTTACTGGTACATTTTAATTATGTGTTAAATAACTTTTACTTCAGAAAGTGGTAATAAGATTAAGTTTATATGCATATATAACATGCTACAGAAAAACATAGGAAAAGCTAAAAGAAATCAGTGTCTCCCTCTACTACCTGGATTTTCACTTATTAAATTGTCCCCACCTCCCAGTAATATATAGACATTAAATTGTTAGGGGAAAAGCTATTTGTTAAGAAACATAAGGCTTTCAAAAGGTATCTGCTACAAATAAAGTTACATTTTATTTTATTTCTCAAGGAGTAAATACTTTTTAATTCACATTTCCTACCAGTAATCTTTATGAGTAATGCCATGAGGATTTATATTTATTTTTATGTTGTAATAATTTATATTTGAACTCAGAATTACCAGGTAACTCCATAGCCCTCCAAGTAAAAAATTAAATATATTGAGAAGACTTATATTTTATTGCCCTAGGGAAGCAATTAAATGTGACTTCATCAGCCTCCTGGCACAGGCATATACTCAAGGGGGAGGGGTGGGGCCTCAAAATGAGAAAGTGACCAGTACCCAAGAACAAAAATCTAGGGTTTAGTCCTAGGTAGACTCAGACACCTCTTGAAGTGTGCCCTTGCCCAGCCATGCTCCTGAATACCCCCCAAATCTAGGGAACTCTCTTAAACTGGCCACCATCTTCCTCATGTCCTCCAGTTCTTTGGTCCTTATGTCTTCTCGACAAACCAAGTCCACCTTACTCCATTCTTCTTGCTGGGAAAGTTCTTTCTCAATGTTCACTGTACTGTTCCTTCAGAAAGACTCAGCTCTTCTCTACTCTATCTTATTTCAGCTACTCATTTGACTAAGCTTTGGGTGAAATAACTGTGACTCAAAAAGGGGGGTTTCCACTCTTCCAAGTGGAAGTGGCACAAGGAGTTCAATTAAAAGCAGGGGGCGAGTGCTCCTTTCTACATGTCCTTACAGTAACCATTAAGTATCTCATGTAAATTATTATGTTTCACTTCTGTATCATGCTTAAGCTCTGTTTGCAAAAATGTTTTGTGAAGGGCCAGAGAGAAGCAGGCATTTTTGGCTCTAGGTTCTTCCTTACAACTGCACAGCTCTGCCAGTGACACCAAGCAGTGAGGGGACTCCAGGGTGACAGGCTTGCTCTCTGGTCTGACTTGCATTTCTCTCTGTATTTAGGGTCTGTTCTTTCCCTTATGTTTGAAGTTCTAGATCTGACCTAAGTTCCAACTTCTTCTAAATTCCCGAAAAGCAGGCTAGCTAATCACTTTGCCCTGGCATCTCTTTCAGGAATTTCCAAGATGCTTGATCTTCTCTCCCTGCTTCCCCTTTCAGAAGGAGCTAGTGATTGATATTGGCCTTCAACATCAAAAATAATCTGAATCCAGGTGTCCTACAACAGTCCTCCTGCTGAGGTGAATGATTCTCTCCAGCATAGGCACACCCCCTATCCTTTCTGCCACTGCACAAACCAATGCTGCTGCATCTCCTGCCAGTTAAATTCTTCATTTCTCCAGAACTTAGCTTAGGTCTGACCCTCACTCTTGCTTGACGGGGCTTGGCCCATTGACTCTATTCTTCTGACAATATCTTAGCCCATGTCTCTGCAAAACTGTGCCATTGCATGCATCACACATAGTGAGACTCTGTGCTGTTGCATGCATCACACAGCAGTGAGACTCTGAGAATCTTACCACACACCAGGGGCAGAGCTGGTGGTGTCCTGGTGTATCTGGCCCTCCTTGTTGGCTCTTCACAGTCTAACTCAGCTCTCACCCCGAACCCCATCCCAGCACTGTCTGAACCACTTCACAACCCCAGTGTGTGGGCAGAGGCAGTCCACAATACAGCTTCCATCCATGACACAAGGAGAAAAATGACATTGAATGAAGTTTTTATAAGACCACATTCTTCAGTATCAAAAAAGTTCTGGAAAAGTACTGCCACTATTTTTGTTGTTCAGACAGAAGATACTACTTTTTCTTAATCTCATCTTGTGTCCAACAGTTCTATAAATTGTGCTGGACTGGACAATCTCTAATTCTGGGAGCCATGTTCTACAAATGCACACACAGCACACCACAAATAAAAACACCTTGCACTGTACCTGATCAAGCTAGTTCCATTTTAACCCTTGTTCTGAGTAACCAGACATTTGCAAATTGTGATGAAGGACAGGCAAGCTGTGGAGGGAAGGCAGATGCAAGAACTATTAAAGTCGCTCTTTTTTTTTTTTCCTAGTAACAAATAACTCAGATCCTACTTTCCCTTCCCAGGGAAGTTTTATGGTTGGGTAGCTGAGTCCCAGGGAGGTTAAGTGATCTCCCTGGGGCATCTTCTGACACACACCTTCTCTCTGAAAAGCTTGTTCTGCTTGGATTGGAACCCAAGCACCTTTCAGTCCTGAGTCATTTGCTCTAATGACCACCCGGGACCCCGCTGGTGGGCAGCGTGAGACTCAGCCCCTGCCGCTCTGCTGCTCTCTCTCACCATCACCATCTGTTTTTCAACATCTTCCTTATTAAGCAGGAATCTCTCTCATCTTTTGTCTCTTTCTCTCTGTGTGTGGCATGTTTTTTAAAAAAAGGTCATAAATATTTTTTGAATTTTATTCTTTTTTATGATTTCTTATCCTTGATATGAAAATCAGAAGTCTGATAATTATCTAATTGTTGCCAGTCATTCCTTTTGCTATCTGATAGTACGCATTGACCTTTGATCTGATATTTTCCATTCCTGCATCTTTGGGTGAAATATGTGCATCTAAACTATTCAGTGTGCTCATTTCTTCTGGGAGGATTCTGTTAGAATATTTTCACATAAAGATGAATAATGGTGTGCTATTGGTAAGGAAGAAATTTAATGACACATGAATTTGTTTATAAAAGTTCGAATTTGGTCAGGCAGTTCATTTCAAGTTCACCTCCCGCAACCCTTCTGATAGAGGCTTTAAAGAAATTATAACAGAAAAATCCTGCCGACAATATTTATGGTTGTAGTTGGTAGAAGGCCTCATAGAAACTCCCAATATGATCAAGTCTCAGGTCCAGAAGGGGCTGACAGGTTATCCAGTCTAGTCCTCACTCACTGTGTGAAGTCCAGCTATGCATCCACATATTAACGGGCCACCCACATCTGTAACACCCCCGGCATCTTCTGTGTCCTTCTGTCCATTTCAACAGATAATGAAAAGTCTACACGTGCATGCCCTTCCCTCACGAGATGGAAAAATGTTGCAATGACAGTGATGTGGTCCCAGGACAGTACTGAGTACCTCTGGGCCACCTTTGGCCCCTGCGTCCCCCGAGCCCTGTGCTGGAGCTTGTTTCTGTGATCATTTCACAAGGGAAGGAAATCAAATATGGGAGTAAAGAAACTCTCAAATCTTGGAGACTGAAATATTTCAGAACCTCTAGGGTTTAAGTTCTATTTACTTATTCCACAAATGGTTATTGAGTGATTACCTGATATCTGGGGCAGAAGACATGATATGGAAAACCATGATAATAAATAAATGGGTGTGTCAGATGGTGGGAGGGTTCGCCTGCTGATGAGCTGTGCTGGGTAAGGGTAGCGCTCTAGCCCTTGTAGTGAGCAAGGAGACCAGCTCAGCCAGCAGAGTGAGGTAAAAACAAATCAGCACAAGGCAGGAACTCAGCACGACAACCTTCCTCGGGGTTTCCATTAGGTGAACACATGTCACCCTGACCTTCAGTTCCCTGCCTTTCCTCATCATGGTCAGTGTCTATTTAGTGCCATCATTCATAATGTTAACCAGACACCTGCATGAGGTGGAGTTCAGGTCTCTCCCAGTCTTGTTCACATGTGATTGAGTGACAATTTCTAGAATCAGGGATTGAAATTCACAACTGCCGTGGACATTTCAGGCATTAGCTCTACAGCGAAGGGAAAAGAAGGCACTTGAACATCCTTCCCGTCAGACAGCAAGTTACTTGAACATGCTGTGGAGTCAGGTTCTTGTTAGAAGGAGCTTCTCTGGCCTGCCGCGTTATCAGTGCCAGGCTGGGGCACCTGGTGGTACCGTCACTGGTGCATACGCTGCTTTCCTGGGATGAGTGTGCAGGACATGAGGGGTGGTGCTGTGTGCACGAGCCTCTGGCCCTGTGGCTGACAACAACCCTGTCTGCCACTGTCAGTCTGAACAGGTTGCAATAGGGTGGTTTTTCATCACCTTGATTGTTGAGAATAGGTGCTTTCCTTTAATTTCAGACGTATTTACTTGATCTGGGCTTTATAGCTTACAAATTGCATGATATTGGGCAAGCCACTCAGACCCCCTAACTTCACAGTTCTAAACCGCACAGTGGAGATAAATACAAATATCCAAGGTGCATATCCAGCACGGTCGAATGGGATCATGCATCCACATATAAATGAGCCTTCGCAGCAGCAGGTCAGTCAGCTGTTGACAGTGGCACTGATTTTGGACTAATGAGATACAATGGAGGGGGGGGGGAACGTAAATGGAGGGCAAGATCCCTTGTGATTTGCATTCTTCCAGCCTGTAGATGACCAGTAACATCCCCTTCAGTGAGGGCAAATACAAGACAGCAGCCACAGCCAGGGGCTGCCTGAGTCTGACTTAAACAAATCACTCATGAGCACTCACCCATTAGATGAGAAGAATCCAGCAAACCTCTTCACACTCATGCTTGATGACTCCTTGTCTGCTCCACACATGGCTCACACACAGTATCATTTCATGCTGGTCTCTGAAGAGGTCACACTCGTTCTTTCAGTTGCTAAGAAATCAATCTTGGTTTTCATGGATATCAGATGTTTGCTGGGTTCCCACTAGCCCAGCTGTGACCCCCACACTCTTGAGGGCGCTCATACTCCCCTGCCTTCAGAGAGGAAAGCTGTGGGATCATCACTCACTGCACAGACCAGAGAGGTGCAAACTTTTCTAGAAGAACAGTCCATAAACAGACCATATTTCAGAGCCCCATGAGGAGCTTGATCTATAAAGACCCCCATTATTTTGCTTGTTTCCTGCTTTTATTGCAAGCCATGCATTAGATGATTAGTGTGTTTTTCAGGGTTAACAGCAACAGCATGTTGAACTAAAATGCCATTCCTGGATGAAATGATCAATCTCTTTGACTTCACCAGTAAACACATCCCATAGGGGGGGTCGCTAATATGCTTTTATGACCTCCCTGTCAAGGAGGGCACCATCACCACGCTTGATAAACTATTCTTTAGGGGCTTCCTTTTAATTTTATTTTTTATGCAATCATGGGAGGCCATAACCAATAAATTTAGTTGGATGCTTTTTCACTATTAACTAATCCTGAAGAAGCCCTCTGGGGTCCCCCAGGCACAACCTTTCAAAGAATTTGTTCAGGATATTGGAAATGATATTCACCCTGGGAGGGTGGTTTAAGGACTGAGCTGCTACTGTTTTCTTTGCCATTAGAGTTACAACTCGGCTAAATGTCATTTAGTCAAAATATTGCATTTTGCAGGATTTGCAGACAGGACTGACTATTTGTCTTTAATAAGTTCATTGACTCAGAGAAGAGGTATTAGATTATTTGTTTGAGAAAAGGATGTGTAAGTGGTAGCAGACTGCTGATGCAGTTTCTCATTAGGTCGGTGCAGGCTCAAAAGTGCTCAAATCCAAATTAAGCTCCAGAGTCTTTTTGGAAAACATTGTAACAGCTGTGAAATGGGAAAGGGAATTTAAATGAAAGTCCCTGACCAAGGATCTTAAAGGGGTACAGGCTCAAGAACTTTCTATGATAAGGAATCTTACACAAGGCTGTTTTATTCATTTCTTAAGTCAAGTCTGGGTCTTTGGAAAACTTTTAAAGTTTGAATCGCTTTTGAAGTTCTGCCATATCACAACTCCATTGTAGAAGATGTTTCTACTGTTGTGTTTGACCTCTGAGAAAGCTTATGAACAAATTATTTTTAAATTAAAACTCAAATTTAAGTGGTATCTTAAACTAACTGTGGGAATAATTTCTTTTCAATTTCATATTAACCAATGTATTTGGAAACCTTGGGAGATGGAGAGATTTGATAACACCTTAAGGCTTCCATGATTCCAGAATAATTACTACTAATCTTGGATCAATAAATCTCTTTTGCAGTCACTTTTCCACTAGAATCTAACCTAAATGTACCTGGAGCAAAAAAACCCTTAGCCATAAAATCTCTAATAATCAAATAATGTTATAGAGGGAAGTCTGTTCCAAGGTTTTAATTTTTTTTTGCTTATTTAGGTCTATTGTCTTGTGAGTGTTGTCTGTGGTTGGGATAGGGCTATTGGCTAGACAAATTCAAAATAGTCGTGAGAACTTGGCTGATAGATTATTTATAGGAATAGCTTGTATTAATTCAACAAATATGTTTTGAGCACTGACCATGTTGTCAGCTTTGTTCTCATGCATGAGATAAATAATAAGTGAGGTAGTGGGATATGTTTTGTTATGCAACTTGCATCCTGGTTGGATGAGGCGGTCATGTGTGTGCAAGTATGTGTGTGCAAGTATGTGTGTGTGTTCAGTAAGTCTTTGGGGGAACAAAGGAGCAAGATCTAGGAGAGAGAGTGTATTGGGGCCTGACTGGGGCATGATTTTCAATAAAGGCTCAAAAATGAGAGACAAAGTTGAAGATGAATTGACTGATCTATAAGAGAAGGTAAAACCCTGTCCATACCAGGTGTCAGAGTATCTTATAGTATCTGTTTAATCCTCAAATAAGTTGATTGAATTTGATGTGATCATGTTCATTTCATAGATAAGACATATGAAGTTTGAAGAGTGGATATTATTTCCAAAGAAAATAATACAACAGTATGCAACATTATGCAGAGGGCAGGGATTTAAATTCAAGAGCATGACTTGAAAGCAAATCATTTCTGCCAAGATTCTGCTCTCCTTGGCTGACAACACTTTCTTACAGGCCAAACTCCAGATGTGCCAAGGTGGGAAGAGCCAGCTGTCCCGAGAGGCATGAGCAGTTCTGTATTTTCGATCAAATGGAGTAGAAAGGGCACTGATCTCATTATGCCAGGAAAACATTGCTCATTTGTGCTTGTTCTTACCTTTGTGTTCATCACAGAGGCTTTAATATACTGGGCACTCAACAAAGATTCATTGATTGTAAGGAATTTGCCAAAAAGATTAACTGAAATTTTACCAGTTCAAAGAAATCTGTTTTAGGTTTGAGTTGTAAGAAACCTAACACCCATCCACTAATGACCCACATACCTGAAGACTCTTGGTAGATGTGTTCAGTAATAGGGCTTGCTGTTAAGTGATCTTGCATGGATCCCAGATGATAATCAAGCTTGTTTTTGAAACAGCATTACCTTGGAGTTCACCTTGATATCTAACCTGTCTCTATTTAGTTCAAGAGTCTCTGTCTGGGTGAGTTGGGGGGGAGGAGAGAAAGAGGAGAGAGAAGAGAGAGAGTAGAGAGGAGAGAGAGAAGAGAGAGGGAGAGAGGAGAGAGGAGAGAGAGGAGAGAGAAGGAGAGAAGGGAAGGGAGGGAGGGAAGAAGGGAGGAAGGGAGGAGGAGAGATTCTTTCACCACCAAGTATTTACCTGCCCTAGTGGTGAGGGCTATTTACTTCTGTGTGGCCTGCTGTGCATTTGGGGTTGTCCACTGAGTTTACTGCAACCCCTGAAAAGAGTAATGGGTCTTCAGTGCACATGCTCAGAAGCTCAAACGCTCATGGGCTGTTTGAAGAGATGCAGTAGAAAGGACAATGGAAAAATTTGCTTGATAAGGAAGAACTGTGCAATGTATAGCTCAGTCCTGTTAACACTAATATATTAGGGCTCATCAAGCACTGCTTTCTGTGTTGGCTGCAGCAATGCTTTCATTTTGTCATTAAAACCATTTAGCACTTGAGCGCATTTTTATATTCTACCAACTACTTCTGTCTTCTCTCTCCTTTTGGATTCTCGATTACTGTTCTCTTTTTATCCTATTATGTCTATCTGAGTGAGTGGTGAAACACTTTTTTGAATGAGACATTACTGAAACTAGCAAAAATACATCAATATATGAAAATATACCTGGTATTTCATATACACAGACCACTCTGAATATTCAGAAGATTTTTGGACAATAGTAAGGGAATTAGCCGTGGATGTAGTTGTATAACTCTATTTCAGTGTAACAACCATTAACTCTTAATTGCTTTTCAATGATTTGAATAAGAAATGATTTTGGAAATTTAATGTCTTTCAATGACAGATGATAGTAGATATGAGCTTTAAATGCTCATTATCTGGAAAACACTCCCTGCCTAACGTCTACTCTTCAGCGGAATGCCCTGTTGGTGTGGGCCAGTGCTGTCTAACAGAACTTTCTGCAATCATGGAAATGTTCTCACCTATGTTGTGCAGGTGGTAGCCCTGATCCCATGTGGCTCTTGAGCACTTGAAATGTAGTCAGTAAGACCAAGAAACTGAATTCAAAGTTTTATCCTTTAATTGTGATTAAATTCGAGGGGCCACCTGTGGCTTGTTGCCACTGCATTGGCACAGGTCTTCAGAGTAACGCGGACGATTGCCGAGCAAGAAGTTTAAGATTCCAGCTCACTCCCGTAACTGATGGGTTTTACGCTGTGAGAATAAGAAATCACTTAGCAAGAGCTACTTACACCTTGCCAAGAACATGGAGAATTGTGAAATCTGGCCAGGTTGCAAGAAATAGTAGAACCTGCTGTGCATGCAGCAAGGTCAGAAGTAGAGTATCAGGGTTTAGTACTTTTTCTGGAAAACGGGAGATTCACGTCTCAAGGCAGGAAATGCCTGTCATTGTTATGGTAGAAGAAGAAAACATAAAAGGAAGTGAAGGAGAGAATAACATGGAAAGGTCATAATGTGAACAAGCGCTGATTGCTGACAAGAGCTGAAAGCCTATGCTTTAACAGCTGAAAAACAAATCTATCAGCCACGTTCAAATTAAATTTCAGCTGGAGGCTTCTCCAGCAGGAGGGGAAGATTGTGCCCTGACGTGTGGTTTCAGTAGATGGGAAGGGGGACTGGTTGCTCCCGCTGCCTTTTGGAAAGAGTCATACTGTGACCCCCGGTCTGTGGCCAGCCCGTGTTGCTCAGTCCTGGGCTCCTGCCCACTGAGTGCATAGCCCAGTGGGCAAGTACCACGCCAACACAAAGTCCTGTGGTTTCAGGGAGGGAGAGGCTTGCAGCTGCCTGACTGCCACCCGGTTTCCTACTGATTCATACTTGCTCTGGTTTTCTGACTGTCTGTGCTGAGCTGTCCTGCTGCCTAGGCCACCTGGCCTATCTTCTCTGTCTGTGCTAAACCATCCAATCCTTGTCACCAATTGTCAGGCAAGCTGTCTGGTTTTGACACCAATTGTCAGGCAAGCATCAGGCTCACCAATAGGTTCTTTATTGGTTCTAGCAGTTACACAGACACACCAGGCAGGCCAGGCCAGGCCAGGCCAGGGTGAACCCCCCAATCCCCCAGGAATCTTTGTGCTCTTTTTCTGTCCCCCCCCCCCTCTGGTGCTTTCTCACACTCTCTCATCCCGAGCTCATGCTTCTGCTCTCTGCACCCTTTTGTCCTCTCTGTTCCAGGCCCAGGTATGTGCTCTCACACACACACTCACTGGGCCCCACAATTGGGGGGGGAGGGGTTTACACAATACCACAGGGGCTGGCTATTTAGGCCAATGGAGGAAAAAGTCTGACTAACTAGCTTACCTTGCAGTGGTTTATGGGAAAACTCACATCTCAGAAGAGTGAAGACATTTTTCCTAGGTGGCCACATAGCTGAGACACAAATGAGTGCTTATTCTGCCCCTTGAGCCAAAATTCTAAACTGCAACAATTCCTAGACTTGCCAGCTCTATTTCTCCCACCTGCATACTGCCTGGTTCCACAGTGGAAGAATGGCTAGGCTGGACCCACTGTCTGCCAGAGTGACACCCCGGTATCTAGAGCCACTCACGAACCCAAGAAAAATGTGACCTGATATCCAAAATACTTTAACAGGTCCTGAAAAAATCAGGTGCTCCCAGGTGCTAACTGGGTTTTGGTGCTCTAGAAGCAATGCAGTTCTGACATGATGTGCCAACATGTTTTCTTTTGTGAGATTCAAGGAAAGTTTATGGTACATTGCCACTTGCATTTCATTCTTATTTTCACTCAGAACTGAATCTACACTCCTGTGACTTTTTCTTTGCCAATGTAGTGTTTCCATATTTGTGGGTAAAGAATTTGAACAGCCTCAAATTTGGGGTGCAAAACCCAGTCCAAGCCAAGCATCCCTGGGTACTGTTTGTGTTCTGACCAGTCTGTTGTCTTCCCTTGTCAGTGGTAACTTCAACCTGCATGGATGTTTGTTGGCCTGAGGTTTTCCCCTGTGCTGGGTCCCTTGATGGGGTCTGGTTCCCCAGGAGAATAGAGCTGGGTGGCCATGGACTGAGAGCTGAGAGCAGCTGTTGCTCGAATGTCTAGCTCCCTGAGTGTGCCTCTGAGACATCATACCACAGTGAATAATGAAGTTTCTCCAGAAGGATTACTGCAGTTGTTCATTGACATCTCTGACTATAGGATGTGGCCCTTGTTAGCTGATCTCCCTTCTTGTCAGGTGTCCTGCCCTTTGACCCCAAATAAACCATTTCCACCATGGGCCTTGCCTGAGAATCTGCTCCTCTCTCAGGAAGAACAGGAGCCCTTAGAATTCATTGATGGACAATTAAATTTAGTAACCCTCCCCTGCCCCCCCCTGCCCCCCCCCGCCTCCGTTCCCAAATGGAGACAGCTTTCCCTTCTTTCACTTCTCCTTTCCAGGAGGTGAAGCTGATATGCAAACACATCCAACTAGCTCATCACTCAAGCTCCACTCCTGCTACAAGTACTTCCCACCCCATATCTGCTGGTTTACCTGTGGTAGCTGTTCTAGATGAAGCTTGGCTCATTTCCTGTGATCTTGCCATCTGGTTTCATGCCATTATAAGGACTAGAAAATAAGCACTGATTTTAATGGGAAGTGTCTTATGGATAGTAGGTGCTTCATGAATGTGCTCTGCACACAACTCGACAGAAATAAGAACAGATGAGTAAATGGAGAAGAGTAACTTATGCAATGATAACAAAAGTGTTGTAAATGGTCTCATGTGACCTCACTTGAAGCATTTGAACTTTAAAGGTCTCAGCAATGATAGCTCCTGCGGAATTTGCCGGGCTATTCTATTTAAAATAGACTGTATATGTGTGGC
>PVHY01001682.1:30793-98771 GCA_004024945.1 Uropsilus gracilis
CAGTTTGAAGTCTGGAATAGTAATACCTCTGTTCTCTCTTCTGTTTGTCAATAGGGTTTTGGCTATTCGGGGTCTTTTGTTGTTCCATATGAATTTCAGTAATTTTTGTTCTATCTCTTTAAAATATATCATTGGGATCTTTATTGGAATTGCATTGAATCTATAGATGGCCTTTGGTAGTATAGCCATTTTGATGATGCTGGGCTATTCTATTTAAAATAAATCCATCTATTTCATGTTATATCTGTTCATTTGTGATTCGGTCTTACAAGTGCTTGGCTTAAGGAGCCTTAAGCAGCACACACCAGGCTTCTTCCACATGCTGGTTACAGCTTTTGCAGTTTACATCTGAGTATTTGCTGAAAGGATCCAGGTTTGACCCTGTGATTCTCGCTGTGAGCTCCCAGCCCACTGGAGGGAGGATTCCATTAGGACACTTGAAATTCAAACTTCAAGACAGCACCAAGTGGGAGAGATAAAGTTCGGACATTGTCCCTGGAAGAGATTCTTGCACTGTGCCTTTTTCAAAATGGGAAAAACGCCATATTTGTTGAAATGGTGAGTCAGACAGGAAATTGTTAAGAATTTTTTTTAATTCAGGTCACTTGTCCTTCTTTATTTTCTCACCAAAAGCAAAGGGAGGTAAAATCAGAAATCTTTATTCTTCTGGGGATAGGCTGTCATGGGTGTCGAAGTCTGGTGAAAAGCTCTTGAAAGAGCATGATCCTGCTGGTGGTTTCATAAACTAACTCTCAATAGAATGAGGAAAGGACAGGAACACACGGGTGTGCTTTCCTATAGTGGGTTTGCAATTTTTATTTATTGTCTCCTTTTCTTATTTTCCTCATGTGCTCCCTGCCAGGCGTCACCTACTCAGTTCAATAATGCCATGTATGGGTCTCTCACTAGTCAGTTCTTCAGGATGCTCTATGTGCCATCTGCTGGTCTCCTGCCTCAGGGTAACCTGGGACCTGGGAGTATAGCCTGGGGAACAGGAGTAGTGAGAAGAGCACAACTAAGTCTTACAAGATTGGCTCCAAATCTGTACCAGCTGTCCAGGAAAATATTTAATTTCACTGAATCTGTGACTCCTCATTTGAATAGACAGAATATAAGCTCCATGAGGACAGAGCTGTTATATAGTAGGGACTCACTACATATTTCTTGAGTGAATTAAGTATGGTATAATTCACATCCATTTCAGTTATGTGTCTACGAAAAAAGAGGACCTTCTTCGTGGGAAGGTAAAACTTTCAAGGATAAAGCATAAGGTGAATCACAACAGGCTCTATTTAGTTTGTGTGTAGAGGAGACCAGCCCATTAAAAAAGCATCCTAGCAATAAAAGTGATGGATGGAGGCATCTTCCTGTCAAATCAGATGATTGCTGAATAAGTAACTTGAAACTTCAGTTTCTCTTAAGTAAAAGCAATGGTTCAAAAGGACGAATTCATGGGTGAGCAAAATACAATATGTTAGAGACAGTGGATTATCATGCTGTACACCTGAAGCCTGCATAAGGTTGTAAACCAGTATTGCTTCAATAAGAAATTTAAAAAGAGGAGAATATACAAAGCTGGCCATTTTCTACTTATTTTTTCACTGTTTTTAGTTTTTTAAAAAAAATCCCAGATGATTTGTTAGTTCCATTTGATGATAAATGATGACTTGCAGGGTTGATGATTGTTCTAAATTTTACTTTAAACTCTGTGTCCATTGATATGTCCTATAAAAGGAATAATTACAACACCTCTGAAAACATAGTCTCATTTAATGCTTCAGCAAGTATCCTATTAAAACTGTGTTCTGCACACTACGTTTGATGGGGAGCAACTCAGATTCCCAAATCTCTCCTAATATATTGGGTGGAATGTTGGCGTGTGAGAGCTGTACATTAGGTATCTGAAAAGCCCATGGAGAAGCAGTCTGAGGCTAAGCTTGGAGGGCATCCCCGTTTCTTTGATGGCATCTGTGTTCTCTGGATCCATTGGCTTCTCTGCTCCTCTCCTATGTTCATTATATTATTAGACCATTAAAATATCTAATCATTTAGGATTTGGGTCTTTTCAGAGACTGTCCTAATACCATAGACTCAACTGTGTTTTCATCCTACATATACTTTGAGTTTCTTCCCTTAGATCTCTTGGAAAAATAATTATGGAATATTCATAGTTGCCATGTAGACTACATTCTACCAACTGTAAATGCCTTTGCTGATCCATACTCTGTCCCAGACAGAGTATGGTATTTTGTGTCAGTGCCCGTACTATCCAGACCCAGGATTTTTGCTTTGGAATTTATGAAATCATTGGATAAGTTCACATTGGCTTAGGTGCTAGAGTTTTCATGCCAGCATTGCTCATAAGACTGAAATATATAAGCAGGATAAAGCTCTAACAAAAACTAGGTTAGGCTGTATCCATAAAAACGAGCTTATGCAAACTTTTAACTTTATAACATATTTATTTAGGAATTAAAGGTTAAAATCTTAGGCTAAAATTCCAATTACTGAACTGCCTGCCTTGTATGGTCCTGTATTAATAACTTCATCTGCATTTTTAATGTCTGACTGAGATGTCTAGACTTTTACCATAAACATGCATTATGTTTTTTTAAACAGCAAATATAAAGCTAAATTTCGAGAAGAAAGACACACCATAAAAAACTTATCTGGGCTGAGACAGGGGTGTAGAAAGTATTTGAATGAGCTTGTGTCTACCTGATGACATTCCAATACAAAGTGCTAATGACATTCCAATACAAAGTGCTAAGGATCACCCTGTGCAACATGCTACTGTTTGATCACTTCTCTAGGCCCCCAGAGTGAAGCAACAACAACACGATAACACCAAACAAAATAAGAATAAAAAACATGGCTGTACATTCAATATTACTCAATATAGGCTGCTTCCTCTAGAAGGAAATGAAGGGAGAATTCCTGCACACATTTCCTGGGTGTTGGCTCTGAAGGATCTCTCAGAGGAAATAATCTTCTGCATATGCTGATCTCAAGCAAAATTTAAGTACCTACTAAATATAGGGCACTAAGAGTTAAGCTTTCAGGTGGTAATTTGATTTGATTCATCCCTGAGAATGAGGCAAGACCATGATTTAAACCAAAATGTTTAATTTGACAGAACAAATTTCAGAAATGACAATGAGTTCATTTAGCTCCATTCTCACAGTCACAATAGAAACTACCATTTATCCATAGGTATTTGTGATTATTTCTCAGATGTGTTCACTAACAAGGGTCCTGTCTGTTGTCAGAATAGTCCCAGTAAGTGTGTATGCTTAAAGTGCCAGCAAATTCTGTTTATTTTATGGATAGTGTTGTTCTTCACCTACCAGAGATGAATTGGGCTCATCTATGATCTAGGACAGCAGTAGACTGCAGTGGCTGCAAGCAAGGTTTTGAAAAGCAACAAACCCAGTTTAAGACTTCTGACCTAACTACTAATAACTACTAATATTATTAATCTCTTACTCCTGAGCTCTTTCATACAAAATCCTTAGTTAAAAAAGTCTATCCTACATGAATGTTGAGGGAAAGCAAGGAAATTTCTGATAAGCATACACTGCCTGGGGCAATTACAAATTGTAATGACCATCATCATTTTTTTGTGTTGAGATTTCTGTTCTGTGATGCTAGATCTGTATGCTCAGATACCTGGGTGTTCTCCTTTCTCAGAGCCTCACACTTGCAATAGTTGATGGCAAGGAACTTGCCTTCATGTAGTCACACACAGTCTACATTCTCATACCAAGAAACTGAGACAACATCATAAGACTGTCCCATTCGAAGAGACATTTCTGGGGAAAGGGGAGCAAGATGTGGAATATCTGATATTCCAGGAGTAGATTCGCTGGAGAAACAGGGTTTTCCTAAAGTCTTTTTGCAAACCCATGTCCATAAAAGCAGTGGGCAGAGAAGGGAACATCTGGCCTGCCACGGACCATTACTTCAGCTCATGAATTTTTCGGCTCAAAGCTGTTTCTCTTTTCTGTGACTAGTGTTACTTTTTGTTTTGTATTCTGACTTGTTCCTTTCTTGTTCTGTCACTGAGTGCCCGTGTCTCCTTATATAATGCGATTCTTACATATAAGTTAGGACCCTACAACAATTTCCCCCTTTTCAACAACCATTGTTT
The DNA here is from genome assembly GCA_004024945.1 of Uropsilus gracilis. NCBI lineage: Eukaryota > Metazoa > Chordata > Mammalia > Eulipotyphla > Talpidae > Uropsilus > Uropsilus gracilis. Next base: position 34,944 of record PVHY01001682.1, read on the forward strand.
CCTTCTTTCTTCAAACTTATACATTTGTTATTAAACTAGTACAACTGAACCCTTGCTTTCTGTTGCCCCTGTAGAGTATCACTTTGTTCTGTGTCAAGATATTTGCATCTTGAATTTGATGAGAGGTGTGTGCCCCAAATACCTTGTGTTGTGCTTTTGCTGAAGCTCTAAATCTCATCACTTATACTTAACTATATGCCTCATTTATGAGCTTCCCCCCAATAATATTAACAACTTCTTGCTCTTACTAGAGTGTGGATTACAATGTTATTGGTTATAAAGCCTTTAAGCTTTCTTTTCAGGTGTGTTTCACATCTTGATCTCCCACTAACCAGGGTTCTGCAAGTTCAGAGCTGAGATGACTGAGGAAAGAAAGAGACATCTGCTTGGTAAATCCCTATCCTCCTCTCTGTCACATTCAATCTCTTGAATTAATATTCATCCCCAATTTATACTCTATTAACATTACTAAGGTTAAAGGACAGAATCCGAAGTCAGGCTTGGTTATTATCACAATTTCAGATTTGTGTTTTATTTATAAGGAAAAGTGTGACAGTTACATATGAATCTATGTTTAATTGGTAAAAAAGAGAGTTAACAAGGATAACGAATGGTTATCCCCTTAGCTAGTTATTTTAGGAGAGAAAAATAATATTTTACCTTAAGAAATTTTTTATCAAAACCATAATTTCTTAGTATGTAACCAGAAAGTCGACACAATCTTAACATTCTGAGTTATAGATCCGAAAGTTAAATGCTAGCTTCGTTCACTGCCTTCAGGAGGTCACCAAGTTTTGTGTAAATGAGAAAAGGCCCCCTGGACTTTTCAAACTGTTTCATCTCTTCACATCAGATTCATTTTAAGAATCTGCTCTGGACTTTGTCTCACACACCACAGCAACCATTACATTCTCTATTATTTATATTTTAGCATTTTGATCATAATCCATTTCTAACACCACACCAGAAATGCTTTTATCCACTATTCTTTATTAACATAGTAACCTTATTTTAGTGTTCTAGTGGCTCCTTTCTTCTTGAAAATATTCAGTAATCTTACTTATAATTTAATTACTTAGTAATCACAAAAATGAACTCCACATTTTTTACTGTGTGACTTATTTTTCTCTAAAACTTAGCAAGACACTCTTTATCCTGATCTCATCACCATATTGACTTAAATTCTAGTCTATGTACTTTTAACCTATAAACAACTGTACTATATATTATAAGCATTTATTTGGTAACCTGTTGTTCCAATCAATCTAGTTTGTTTTTTCACTTGTCATCCACCCATCTATCCATCCATCTGCCCCAATTCATTAAGAACTTCATTAATTTATTCAGTATTTGATAGATTTCAGGTAATGTCTGAATTAATAGGTAGACAGAAAGAGATGATAAATAAAAGACAACAATTTTGTATTATAGTCACCAAACTTGCTGAGACTTGATCTTAATTATTACCAGTACAAAGAAGAAATGATAATGATGTGATAGAAGTGTTAGCCAATGCTAGTGGCAATCATATTACAAGATATAAATATACCAAATTAGCATGTTGAAAACCTAATATTACAGTGTTAAATGTCAAATATATTTCAATCATAAGAAAAGTGTTAAGAGTATTTGTAACAATGATGTTTCTAAAACAAACAATGCAACAAAAGATAAATGATAATAGGATAAATAGATGATAGATAAAAGATGGTTTAGGTTTATAGATGAGAGCAATTAGTATGGATGGATGGATGGATGGACAAATGTAGATGACAGATTATGCATGAACTTTATATTCATGGTCTAGAGTATTTTAAAAGTTCAAGATAGAACTCTCAAAATAACATGTATTTGGTACAATAGAGTAAAATGAGATTTGCTCTTGCTCTTTAAAGTGACCATTTACATTAGGCTGGCAATATTTTCATGCTTCTGGGATAACTTCATACTAAGATAACAGTCACTCATTCCTGAAACTCAGTAGCAAAGATATAAATGAAATCCAAATTATTAGAGTTTCTTTAATAATCTCTTATACCGCTACAGACATGCATCCATTTTCTTGGTCTTTCAGGCAGTTTTTCAAAGCTGTTGGTATTATAATTTGAGCTTTTGCCAAATTCCTCCAAGTAGACTGGATTACAGGTCAGAAGATAGCTCTGTTCCTGCATCCAAAGCCTACAAGCTTTGGAGCAATGGATCTAATGAAAAATTTAATATCCCCCACTTCTCTTTTCTATTGCCTTTTTGTTTGGTTTTCATGGGAATCTATTTCTGTGAGTGTTTGCTTTAGGCAGATGCTTTCGTCCTCTTAGCCTTTGATTAAGAGAAAAGTGCTGCCAGCTGGCTGCCTAGAGGGAGCTGATGGGAATGTTCAGGGTAAGGCATGTGTGTGTTGTGTGTATGTGTGTGTATGCAGGTGCATGAACATGTCCATGTGTGATACACATCTGTGCTAAGGTGTTCCAAAAAATTCCAAGACCACTATTGATGTGAGAGGCAACTGAAGGTCTGTAATTCTTTGCTTAAAGGAATATTTCTAGTCTCAGAACTTGCAATCTAGCACAAATGAAATATCAGGAAAAAAAGCTAGAAAAATCAAATCTATGTTTGAACCTCAAGACTTAAAGATAATTTATTTCCATGAATGCATAATGCTATCTCTTTTTGCCTTCCCATTTTCACAGCTAACTGCCAATTTAAGTAAGCATACTTCCCACTTTAGTGATGGGCTTCAGTAATAAAATAATAACTTCACAATAAGGATGAGATTTTATACATTCTGGCTTTCACATCAGGAAATCACCCCAGGAAACATTTTATGTGCTAATAGCTAGGAAACAGACAGTAACCTTACTTAAATAATTTCTTTCTCTTGTGTATTTTCTGGTCAGAGGGATTTCAAGCTCTTGTAATGTATATATGTCAAGCTACAAGCATATGTTTTTACATAATCATTTACTCTGAAAATTTGAAATAGACATAACTAAAGTATATATAAAATGATCAAATATTTCAAATTATTGAATATAAAATTTTCTTTGGAAATTTCATAATTGCATTTAGGGAGAAAATACCTGAAAATTAAAAAATTTATTTCACTGATCATATTTTTTAGCTTTCTAACTTTATTTAAATGTTCTTTCATTACTGTAAAATATTTTTAACTTTTATTTGCACAGCTTACCTAAATGACACAGTTTCATTATTTTAATTCAAAATATTTCAGCAGCCTGACATTGGCACCCTTCCTGCTGGGATTCCCCAGAAAATGTAAAGGAATGACAGTGAGCATTGGGGAGAGAAATTTTTCTCAGCTGTCAGTGACAGGTAGCTTTCAGATACCTATAATTTGCACATAATGGTACCTTAGACATATGGCCTTTGGAGAATATTGGGTCCTGAGAGACAGAGACTCAGGACAGGGTTTGGGAAGGGAAATATTTAATTGCAAGACAGCAGAGTAGTCTTGCTCTTGAGGATGGTGACTTTAAGATTTGGAAAGGACATAAAGACATTAGATGTATGACTGACCTCTATTCCCTTGCCATATTTATAGGTGATAAGGGTGAGTTATTCACTAGTTGCCCAAATTAACACATAGCCAGCATGAGGTTCTGGTTTCCCACCATGGAGGTGCCACAAACTAGCACCAAGAACCACTTTCTATTTGTACCACCTTGGGTCATATTCTCAATCCATGAGTCTTGGAATAGAAATATCTAGAATATTCTAATATATTTTCATTAATAATTATATGAAATCAAGATGATGGTCACAGGTGACATGATGCTGGGAAAAACCTCAGGGTATACAATGGTATATATATATAGTATATGAAGTCTAAAACATGACTCCTCTACACAGAATTATCACTTCCAAACCAAACTCTTCTCAGGTTTTTGGAATTTTTAGTATTTGGGAGTAATATCAGCTCAGTGACCATAGAAGAGAGGAGCATTGTTTATTTAATTCAAGAAACTGGTCAGATGAATTGTTTTTGTTGTTTATTTTGTTTATAAAGTTAAAATGGAAAACAATAATGAAGTTTCCAAATATTTGCAAACTGTCAGTTAAAATGCTACTATAAGCAAACCTCATATAATCATCACAATACATGCATCTTCTTTCACTCTTGAAAGAAAGTTATCACAGAAACACTGGCCTATATTATGGGAACAAATGTGCCTTTACAAAAAAAGCAGTTCAAATACCAAAAGAATCATATACTAAATACAGGTGCTGGAAATGCAGAAAGTCATCACTGAACATTTTTGAGGGTATTATCATATTTCTTTATCACCAATTTTCATTTTAAATCAAGCAAACACAATGATCAACAAATATGAAACCCAAACCAACAACCTTCACATGACTAATAAGGACACCATCTCTGTTCTGAGGATTACTGGCAATTAAAACCATCTGTAAGCCACACAGGAAGATTGCAAAGTTGAAAATACATTGTTTGGTTTGGCTAGTGGGAGGAAGATATTATATTAGAATAATTTTCCTTCTGTTTATCACACATTTTATTATAAGAGCAGCAAAGTCTCCCAACTTGAGATATTTAGAGTTGTATTGGAGAGAACGTCAGATGGATGATAGAGCTGAGAGTGTGATTCCACAGCAGCAGGGAGAAGAAGTGGATGAATGATGGGTCTTTGCTGTCGCTAACACTCAAAAATCTATCATTCTGGGTGCACAAATTAAAATTATCCACTAAGCAAGAATACCATTGAACTGTACCTTATAAAATCCCGGAGTAAGTAGAAAAGTGCCAAGCTGATATATTTGTGCGGTGAGAGACATATAATCATGCCGCCATCAATAACAGCAGCACTTTATGGACTCCACTCTTCATGAGGCGGCCATGAATAACCAAAATGCACACACAGTCTCTTGCCAGATCCATCGCAATGGATGGCATACTCTGTGCACCACCATTTGATTTTGTCTAGAGCAGTTAGAGATCTCATGCACAGCTTTGAGTTTTGTTTTGCTCAAGTCATTGCAAGATATACAATTCCACATCTCAGATGCTCATTCCCTGAAAACTGGCCTCCCTAGACTTTTCAATTGATAGCAAATAACATCCCTCAGTTTCTAGTTCTTCCAAAACATGTTGGAGACTTTTATATAATGCGTGGCCCACATTTCGATTTTCTTTTTTAGCACTGATCAGTTGTTATTCTCTCAAGGAAGTCTTACCTGACCAACTCAGCTTGACTATGTAGGTTGAACCTTGAGTTAGAGTCTTTAAAGTATCATAATATTTTAATAACTGATTGAATGTGGCTCTCTCTAATGACTTTAGGCTGTCCTGCCCACTGGGCTCCATCCAGGTAGCTCATCACCAATCTCTAGGACTCAATGTCATACTGTGTGTGAGACAAGCTGCTATTAATAATCATTGAATGAATGAATAAATGAATGAATGGACGCGTCTTCATGAGAAAGCATGAGTCATTTTACAGATCTACCCCAAAGGACAAAAATAACCAGGAGGGTGCTACAGATGCCAACATGCTCTTCTTCCCAGTGACTCTTTGATAAAAAGTATAGCCAACATTCTAGAAGATCCATGAGAGCTAACTCACCTCTTACGACTTAAAGTTCTTAGATTAAAAATCCGTGCTCAGTCCCAAAATGAACTACTCTGATATTCCACGCTGCAACTTAATTAAGCATTTTATTCATTGAGGTGATAACTTTATGGGATGTTTATTTTTATAGGCATGCGTTAATAGCACTATTCAAGTCTAAATTTTCTTCCTAAAAGAAAACACAGTCTATAATGCATGTCCAATTTCTAATATCACTTCAAATTCCTTCTAGCACTCCATGTATTTTCTGCATGCTGTTTTCCAAAACATCATATAGTGTCTTAGGCTGCAAACTTATATCAAATACTTCATTGCTGCAATTTGAATGAGAACAAAATATCCCTGGGCACTGTCCCCAAAGAGTTAATTATTAATGTTCACATCGTATACTTTCTGCAGGCATTTCCTTCTATCGCAGTGTATCTTACCCTGAAGACAGATCATCTTTAGAACGCACTGTTGAACCTCTGTTTTTTCCTTCCAAAACACTATGGTTGTCTCTAATTCCCTCTGCTGTTCTTTTTTCTCTTAAGAAACCAACAAAACCAATATCAAGAACAACTCGTTACCCTTACTGCCCTAAAGCACAGAAATTCCCCACAACATTTTCTGTTCTTATCTCAGTGATCAGCAATTCTTTGTATCTGATCAATAAAAAGTGGTTGCAATCTGTACCCCATTTCTGTCCTGATCTTGGTCACTTCTTTGTAGACCTTCAATATCATGCCCTCCACAGCATCTCCTCCCCATTACTCTCAGGGACTCACAAAGAGAATCCCTAGGCTGCTCCACCCTTTTTGTCCTCAAAGCATCGAGAAGCCAAAAGATTAGAATTAATTTTCAAGGGAAGAAAAGTTATTGCTTGCTATAAATAATTGCCTCATCTGATTATGAAAGCTGAGAAGTCTTAGATCTGCATTTCGTACTGGAGACCCAGGAGAGATGATGGTTAGGTTCTTCTGTGTCTTAATCTCAAGGCAGACGTTTGATGTCCCAAATCAAACACCAACAGAGATTTCTCTTACTCAGACTTGATTCCATCTAATCCCTTGACTGATTGGATGAGGCCCACCTACCCACACTGGGAAGGACAATCCGTTTTACTCAGTTTATCAATTGAAATGTTCATCTTACCCAGAAGCGTCATACCAGACACATCCAGACTAAATATTTGGACTCCCTGTGACCTTGTAAAGCTGACCCATCACTGTTAGAACTATTTTGTGCTTTAGGTACAACTCTTGAGAGAGAGAGAGGGAGCATGTGCAGGAAAGGTGAATGAGTACTCAGCAGTTGGTGATGGAGAAATGAATGTGGAAATGAGTGAATGGAGGCACATGCTATCCTGGGGCATGCGGAGAGCTAGATCAAGATTCTGACAGCTGCCCACCCAGCAGGAGATAAAGACTTGGTAGGCACCAACAACATAGGGATCTTGTTTTTGTTTGCTCTGTGTTTTGATTAATATATTTATTTAAAGTAATTACAATCATGTGTTGGGTGAAAGATATTGGAACTTCGATGATCCTTTCTTAAATGTATCTGAAGGCATGAAATTAGGATCATATTGAATTAATATGGATTTTTCAGGACTCTGAGCTTCTAAAAGTCATCATAGTTCTCTATATGCTGAACCTCAGGGGTCTTTGAGAATGAATATTTTTCTTTTTCTCAAATTTCTGCTTCATTAACCTATGTCTTCCAAGTAATTTTACATTTGACTATAGTATATGTAGGTGGAACCCATTGTTTACAACCCAGCTTCTCATGCTTTGGGAAAGAACTCTGGTGTAAATGTCACCCCAATAATCATGTCTCACCAGGTCAGAGCCTTTCCCTAAAATGACTACAGATGAACTTCCATAAATTTGATGAGCATGACATGTTTATTTCTCCAATTACACATTGTCTGATGGGAGAAACTTGTTTTGGGACAAGAAGTGTAGTCAGCTGGGTCTAGGGATTTACTGATTCCCCTCCCATAACATTAAGAGCTGCTACTTACACCCACATGGGAAAATATCTACTGGAGTCAATTAGTGAAGAGTGTGATCCCCTGTGGAGTTGGGAGTTAGCAGCAGTCAAGTGTCAGAAACAGGACTGATGCATATTTTCACTTCACACGACAGGAATACAGGTGATACAGAACAGGAATCAGTAGGGTAAATATCAGCAGAGATAATGGAGTAACACAGGTACTTCCAAGTTCACTGGTTGGTAAGGGCATGAACTCCCCTTTCCCCAAAGCTATGAATTCACCTCTGTCCAGAGGTTGGATGGATCCCTATCTCTTCAGAGCCTTTAGGAGTCCTGTGAACCACCATACCATCTTCTGGGTTTTTCTTACAGGGGAGACAGAGGGCTCTGTTCCAAGACCAATGACACTAAGTCCTGGTAGCAGCCACAAGTGCCCTCAAGCTATTTTCATAAGGAGAAATGGTACAGAATGGTTTTCTGTAAAACCCAGCACCCACATGCTGCTAATACGTTGGCAGCTTCTGTTGGAAAGTTTCAAGGATACTTATACCAATCTACTTGTCATGCAAGTTTGGTTCCCATTTCAGTGAAGCAAAATGGTGTCCACATCTCTTGGCTCCAGTGCATTCCTGGTCTCTCTGTCGTGCATCAGAGTTTAGCCCTTGAAGTCAGGGATTTTTCAGCTCACATGGTCTCTCAACAAAACAGAAGACAACTGGAACTGAAATTTCCAAGAAGTGGAGTTAGGGATGTCCAGATGTTGGGGTGCAGAGAGGCTAGAATCTGTGGGAAGCCTGAGTTGGACCATGTCTCAGAAGCTCAGTCAGGATAGTATGCATCCTGTCAGCCAACAAGGGTATGTTTCAGGGAGGAGCTGGGAGAGAACTAAGAAAGGGGAGACACATGGCAGGAGGGGAACACCCACCTATACAATTTGAAACACTGCTTTTGTCTTCTTCACTCACTTTCCAGTTCTCTTTCTATAAACAAAATGTGTCTAGTCTGCCCCCTGAGCCCTTGCCAGGGCTGTAATGGTCTCTTCTCTGGGCACCTGGCTCTTCATTCTTCACTCTAACTCTGTCTGCTTGCTTGCCCATTCACGCCTCTCTTCTTGGTTCCCTCTTATTCCACCTGTGCTTTGTGGTACTAAGTGTATACTCCTTAGGAACACTGGGATCAGATTCTTCCCAGGGGATCTACAAGTCTTGCAGGGGGTAAAGGAATGGCAGAGAAGTCCCTTTCCAAAGACTGTGCCCACCTCTCTCTGCATGACCCCTCTATGTCAGCTTCATAGCCCAGCTGGCAGTCTTTCTGGTGTAGACTGAATGGATAGGGCAAGATTACCTGGTCTTCCACTGAGGGTAGGGTTAGGAGAGAGCAGAGAAAAGGACACCTTGAACGAAAGGTGAGTCCAGTGGTCTCTTGTCCCCTCCTGCTATTCTGTTGGGGACTCAATCTGGTGGGCATTTAAACTGTGAATGTTTCCAACAGCAAAGGTGCATGCAGAAGGGTCTCCCCAAGTACCTGGAGAAAGGTTGCTAAAGATCTTGATGTTACTAATCTCCTAGAGTTTCAGTTCTCTCCCTGATCCATGTGAGGGTCCTGTCACACTGTGACCTGAATTTGCAATGCAACTTTCCAAGGGAAGGTTTTTTTTCCAAATGGTAGCCAGTTTGAGAAAAAACTCACTGACCTTAGCTAACCAAATGACAGATCTTTACTTATGAAGATATCTTTTGTCTGCCCTTGTAAAGAAAACTCCAGAAAGATGCCCACCTCCACCTCCTGAGCCTTCGGAGCCTTGGTTTTACTATTTATTTATTTAACCATTCATTCATCCATCCATCCATCCATCCATTCATTCATTCATTCATTCATTCATTCATTCATTCATTCATTCATTCATTCATTCCTTTTCCAGTCAATTGTGTTGGTTCCATACCACAGTCTAGATTAAAGGAGGTGGAACCTCTCTCAGTAAGTTTCATTGATATGATATTGAGTGGAAGTCATTGTCTCATATTGTCTCACAGGTTGTGATAAACACATTCAAGAATTCACAATTACCAGTATACCTTTCTCTGCAGGCATCTGAGAGATTCTCAGGTGATAGAATGTTCCAGGGAAGACTCAACCAGGGCTCTTGTGTTTGGTGCTATTGATAATCAACCAATGTGAGTCTTGACTTGGATCCAATTATCCCTAAAGGACGTTGTTCTTCTCCTTGAAACTGGAATTTCTTTGCTGGTAAATTCTAGGCATTAGCACCAAATAAAAACTTATCATAATCCGCTATCGTATCTTTCTATTGTGCCCGATAAAAGCAATTATCTTGAAAGACACAGGTGTCCAAGTCAATTGATCACCTGGGATATGGGAAGAAAGTATGAGGGCATTTATTTGTTCATATCTATCTCATTGTATTTTACTATGTGTGCATGCTATGATGTATACCATATCTGTAAATTATAAATAGTAAGTCTTGGTGACATAAATATGTAAATAGGCCAAAACATAAAGTGCTTATTGAGAAAGTATTTTCTCAAGAGATAACAAAGATTGGTGATGATATGGAGAATTGGGAATACTGGTACAATACCGGTAAAAATGCAAATTAATACAGCCACCATAGAAGACAATGTGGAGGTTCCCTAAAAAATTAATAACAGATCTACTGTATAATTCAGCAATCCCACTTCTGTGTATTCCATGCATTTATCCAAGGAAAATGAAGACATCTGGAAGAATATCTGCACCTCATGTTCAATGCAGTGTTATTTTTAATAGTGAAGGTATGAAAGGAAGTTCAATGCCAATCAATGTATTAATGGATAAGGAAACATTTATATATATATATACATAGATACATCAATAAAATATTTAGTTATTGGAAAAGAATTGTCATTTCAAACAATATGGTTTGGCCTTAAGGACATTTGCTAAGTGAAGTAAATCCGACAGAAAAGATAAATACCATCTGATCTCACATATATATGAAATCTAAAAACAAACAAGCAAATAAACACTCCCAGCTCAAATATATCAAGAAAAGATGGATGAATGTGAAAGTTAGGGGATGGAGGAAGTAAGTAAAGCAGATCAAAAAGGTACCACTTCAAGTTATGAGGTAAATAAACTCTGTTGATGTAAGGTGCAACATGGTGACTGAGTTAATAATGCTAAATTGTATATTTCAAAGTTGCTCAGAGATTAGATCTTACAAGTTCTCATCACAAGAAAAAAATTAACAATGTGAGTTGATGGACATTAACTATACTTATTGTGGTGATCATTTCACAGTATATACAAATATTAAATCATTTCCTAGCATACCTAAAACTAATACAATGTTGTGCCAACCACAACTAACAACTGTGAGGGTGATGAGCAAGTTGCCTCTCTTTCCTCTAAAATAAGTATTTTCTAATCTGGACATGTGATCATATATTTGAAGAGAAAAACAGTCAAAATTCAACTCTGTGGTTGGCAGGAAAGATAGTGGTCATTGTTGTGGGCTCAGAACTGGAAGGAAATGGCTCTTGGGGTGCAGGTGGGCTTGTTTTTTTGATGGGGGCCATGTTACCTCAGTGTATTCAGCTTGCAGGGAATTCTTGAAGTTCCATTTATTATATGTCCTTTTATTAAATCATAAACCTCACTAAAAAAGTAAACATTTGACAATGACTGGAGGTATTGTCACTGAACTTATCAACTGATGAAAAGCAACCCTGGATTTACCTTTGAACTGAGAATCCCTGGGTTATGGTCACTCAGGGATAACATAAATTTTCACTAAACCCCTCTGTGAATTGTTTGATGTTTAGATGCCCGTTGATGTGTTCTGAGTCCTCAATGGCTAGGTGACTTTAGAGCCACCTGGTAGATATGGAAGTCTTGGGGAGGAGCTCATAAGTTTTAGTAGGATTCCCAAAGCTATTCTGCAGTTACAGTCTCCATACACCCCACCAAACCACGGTACCCTCCTTTCTCATCACCCATAGGCCACAGGGCACTGTGAGTTCTAACACAGTGATGGTGGCACCTCCCTTGTTTCAATTCCCTTGAAATTCAGGTGCTTTGCAAGATATTCTAGCTACAAAGGCTGGGCTTCCCCTCTTTTATTATAGCTGCTTTGACTTTGCATTGTGATCTTGTAGCAGTTTGGGGAAAGGGTAGCATACAATTATTTTCTCTATTTTTAATGATGTCACCAGCTTTTTCAGAGCTAGCAAGAACAGATTATCCCAAGTCAGTTGTGCACTAGTTTGACAGCAGGTCAGAGAAGGAAAGAGGCAGGCATGATTTTGGTGACCAGAGTCAGCCAGGAGTTCTGAGCCTCAGGCACCAATTGGGTCCTAGATACTGACCAGCCAAAGCAGCAGGCTTCTAGATATTCGAAGAGTCAAACTTTAAGCCCCATAAATCCTTCATTACTTGATGGTCTGAAACTCGATTCTAGAAGACAGGGCTCTGGGGAAGTTTGCAAAATGTGCCACTGCAGTTCCCATGCTTTAGCCTGCATTCTTACATCTGTTTCCTAGGTGATCCTGGTGCGCATGCAGTCTTGTAAGTGATGAGAAAGAGACTGTCTCTTTCAGAGTTCAGCACTGGAGGGGTTCAGCAATGGAAGGCTGTATGAACCCTACAGAGTTGAGAAGTGCTTCTCTATGAACTTTGATGACATAGGAAGTAACATTCTGACACCACAGAATAACCTCCCTGTCCGTCCCCGTGTTCCACCCCCCCTCCCCCGCCGTGTGGACTGCCTGGAATTAGAAGCTGGTGCCTCAGTTCAGAGACCAGATAGTTTCCCCATTTGGAGTGAACAGACAGTATGCCTGGCTGTTAGAAGAACCTATCTATGAGGCTGCTCTGATTCTGGGTGAAATGAATGAACATTCGACAGTTCCTGATATCAGGGATCTAAGTTCTCGGTAAACACAATAGACAGAGCTGATACAGCGCTGTTTCCTCATATTAAATATATCTCATCTTCAGATTTATACTGGCACTTTATGGCTTCTGCAAATGACTGCCTTAGCACTGCAAAGTAATTCCACCCTGTCATATTTGTCTTTGGAAATTGTAACAAATTATGGTGATTTATAACATCAAACTCAACTCTTCCATTTCTCCCCAGACGGTGATGTCGCTGATGGCAAGATTCCGGGCCATCCATTTGTTCTGTGTGGAAGGTGACAGCAAGGCATGTCTCATCTCCCTGCCACGACACTTGCCTTCCCTTTGAGGGGAGCCTGTCAACATAACTCAAGCTGTCACCATGCCTCAGTGAAGGATCCTGAGCGCTTCCCAGGCCTGCTTACCTGCGCCTCCTAATGAGCTGTGACTTCCCCTGTGGCGGAATGAATGGCTGCCTTCTCCAATCTCCTTGTCTCTGACCCATCCCCACCAGTCAATAGAAGCCAAACTCTGATTTGTCACAGTGGCAGGAGAGCAAGGGCACAGAGCCCCTGGACTCCTGACCTGCCGTGGGACGCCTGTCCCCCCAGCTCCCTGGTGTCCTAAGGCAAATGGGGGCCAGTGTCCACCCTCTGAAGGTTTCCTGAACAAAGTAAAGTCTTGGCCTTTGAGAATAGGAAGAAAACGGAGACCTGTGGCACACCTGACCTAGGAAATTACAAGTTCCCAGGCTGTGTATTTGTCATGACAACCTCAGCTGCCTTCCAGCATAGCTTCATTTTGCAAATCTCACGGTCATGTTTCTCTCCCCCAGCTCAGACCAGGAGACCACCAGTGGCAGAACCTACTGGAAATGCAGGTCTTCTACTGATACCACCCTCTTCCCATCTCATAAACGAAGCCACCGGAGGAGCATTGAGTCTTCATGGTTTTGGTATAATATACAATTGTAATATCTATCTTATGTGTTTATTTCATAAACATCTAGGTAATAAAACTTTTATGTAGAAACTTTCCTTGCAAAATGAAGAGATTGAAATTGTTCTGTTTTTAAAGTTAGAAGCTGTCTGAAGCAGTTGCCCCAAGATCCAGACAGTCAAGCCTCAAGCCCTCAGTGTGAACACTTCCATGCACAGTAACACACAGAATCACTGAACGTGTCTCGGGGAAGCACGAGATCTCTCCTTCCCCCAAGAAATGATGACATAATACTGCTGACTATGCCAAGAACATTTGCTATTTTCATTCTCTTGTACGTCTCAGGACTGATCTTGGTGTCCTTGGGAATTTCCAAGCTTCTTTGGGATTTTTTTCTATCTCTGCTTTCCTGCTGTTAGCCAAGGTGTAACAGGTATCTCAGGAGAGACTTCCTGGCCAGATCTTGAACAAGACCCAACACCCACGTCTTTTCAAAGCACAGACCAGACAAGGTTCCCTTATTTTGCTCACCCACATAAGCTTCAGTTTGTACCAGACACGGGAGATCCAGAAACAAGAACTGGTATAGGAAAAAATGCCACATGGAGGCAATGACACCCAGAGAGAGAGAGCTTTATCCTAGAAGTGCCCTTGGTGACCTGCAGGATTTGGGGCCATATTCCTGACTCCTGCCCCTGACCATGAAATGAGAGCTCAAGGAGAGATGGAGGAAATCTATGCAGCTGAGCCACTCCATCACTTGCCGATTCTGTCTGCTGGTTACATCCAGTGGGGCACTTTGCTGTCTTGAGGGGCTGCTGAGACTCATATAGTGTCCAGTCACCAGGGACATGGATCTGCATTTGAGGTTGGAATGTTTCCTGGGAAGTTACAGAGAAGGGACAGCCAGTCTAGTGGGACTGATACAGGAATTTGAGTGGCAGTGACTGGGGCTCACTCTGGTACGTGAAGTGGCTGCTCTGTGACCTTAGCAAGTGACTTACAATTTCTGGAAATTAGTACTTTAATTTTTTTTCCTTCAGCATTGTGGCAGCTATCTTTGCACACATATGTGTTTTAAGGGAAAAGTTGATATTGAGTATAAGACCTTTTAGTGCTTACCATCCACATAGTAAGAGCTCATGGACTAGGACTGGCTCTTCACCCCGGGCATTGGTCTAGTGTGGTAAGACTGGTCACCCACTCTCTTCATGGGACTAGAGAAACACAATACATGAGACCCTGCAGAGCTGAATCCATTTCTCTGCAGGACTTGTCTGAAGGTAAGGAGGGTAGGAGGGTAAGGAGGGTAGGAGAAGAAAGAGAGTAAAGGTTTATGGAGCCCCATGGCTCTACCTTAGGAAGTTGGCTGTGGCTTTCACCTCCAAAGAGATTTAAAGCAACACACTCCTGTTTGACAATTTTTGCTTTTATTTACAGGGGTTGGATCAAACGTATATTTTACATGATAAGTGGGAAGTGTCAGAATGAGCCACATATAAAGTGGTGACAAAAGAAATCATTTCAATAAAATTACATAATGTAAAACAAATCATTGAAACAGCCACATTAAATACAATTTGCATGCAACATGGCATTATACAATTTTTGACACTCTGCAGAGAGGTATTAGGTCTGAAGTAAGTACGTTGAGAAAGCAATTTGCAGAATTTCTGTTCTTTTAGTGGGTTTGAAAGCAGTGATAATTTTTTTTTTTGGTAGCTGACAAGTGAACAAAAAACAATAATTGAATAGTACCATTTTACCCAGAAGGCAGACTGGTAATTAGAGGTGTAGCAGACAGTTTGGATTTTATCTGAACAGTGGCAGCTCTGACTTTTATTTTATTTTTTTTTAAGCTGAACACCAAATCAAAGCCCCTATTCTCAACAACAAAAAAGAGGAAACAAGGTTGTGTTTTCACTTCCCTACTCTTGTCTGGCACATGTTTTTTTGTCCCTAAAAGAAAGTTTGTGGGCCCTGATTTCAGAAAGATATATCCCTTAACAGCTTGGATACAGTTCTCCACAGCAAAAAAGTGTGGGAATTAATGTATACAAAATTGGTGGACTCTGGGTGTGCAGGGCAAAGAACACCCACAACTCAGATGCTATCTCTTGAGATGTTCTGACCAGGTAGGGTCTCCCTGTACATTTTGTAAGAAAAGTCCCAATCCAGAGAGACCTGGGGTCTGCTCTGACAGATCTGTGCCAGCAGGTTATCATTCTTGTTTGTAAACTTAGCATTTGGACACTGGACTGTTGAAGCTGTGATGAAGCATGACGACCTAGTGAAGCATGATGACCTGATATGCTGAAGCACAGTGACTTAAGAAATGCAGCCTAAGGGGTCTACATAAACAGCCCATGGCTTCCTGACTTCGTTGACTTGTATGCAGCCCAGTTTCTCCTTCCATCTTCCTTATTCTATCTTCACCACGTGAGACCATGTAACACCACCAATGGTAGCTCACCTGGAACATCAGAACCTTTAAAGTGTATATAAATCCTCAACTCCCTTTTATGGGTCCTCAGCCTCCGGCTTTGAATCTACTGAGTCAGCATCCATAATAAAACACCTGCTTTTTGCCAGTCCTGACATCTTCGTTCCCTGAGGGTCAGCTTTCAAGTAGGAAGCTAATGTCTACAGCTCTGCTGAGCCCCTGTTCTACCTGGAGCCCCCCCCAGGGGCAGAGGAGACTGTTGAGAATGTGCTTCCTCCTCTCCGCATGCCCATCTTGTAGGGGGATGACCTCCTTAAGCAAAAAAGTGGGAGTCAGACTTGGAACCCTGGAAGGACACTTACTGTCCTCTTTTGGGTTAGCCCTCATTTGGGGTCTCAGCTCAGATCCTTCAAATGCTACAGAACAATCCCCATGAAGTGTACCACCAGACCGGTCTGTGAAGCGAATCAAGGGTCCTTTGCAATCAATATGCTGGAAGCACATTTTAAAATAGCTCCCTACTCCTTTTAATAGCATGCCCAGACAAAAAAGTCTGTTATTTAGTATTCCATTTTTGATAGCTCATTGTATCTAAAAAGAGATCAATTAAAGCTCTCACAAACCTTTCAAACTCAGTTGAAGGACAATTTAGACATTGCACAGAACACAGATGATGCGGTCACACTGCGTTTACCCTGCCCTGGAACCAGTCATGGCTCCTGCAAGTCCTCTGCAGATGAAAAGATTTCACACTGGAAAAGAAACTCTAGCATCAGAAGAAAGATAAATTGTCACCAACTTTATTCTTCGGATGAAGGGAGCTTTTGAAATAAAAATTACTGCTGAAAAATGATGTGAGGGAAATGTTTGTGCCTATATTTTTCTGAATAACCAGGAACTTGTATTCACTATCTGGCCTTTGTGAGGAGGAGGAACTGGATGACTTATTGGTGCAAACAGCTGAGAAATATTAATTTTACAGCTTCTCAGTTGATGTAGGAGAAACTCTAGTCAGAAATCTCAAGTTCATCTCAGTCCAGTGGATTTTTGTCTTTGCTTTAAGGACTTTCCACCATGGGGGTCTATAGCGCTTTTGAAAGGTAGACATGCAGTGGGGGTGAGGCCACTGAGCTCACTACACTCAGGACTCAGCAATTGCACTTTGGCGGATGTGAATCCTGCTCCCCCCCTAAGTGAGGACCTGGAGTTGGACAGGAGAAATCACTTTGTCCCAGGTTAGCACTTCAACAATAGCCATCTGGGTGCCCTTGGCTGGAGTGGGGATCTGTAACTGACCAGAGGGACTGAGTCTAGGTGTGTATGAGGGCTGCTGAGGGCAGGATTTCAGCCTGTCCCTCAGCACACTGGCAGCTGACCTCCATGGCAGTCAGGCCTGGTGAACAGAAGTACAAAGTCCTCCACATGTAACATGGGTGTTTGGGAGGGTTCTGATGGTGTGTCCTTAATGAACACCCAGGGAGGGTTTATGTCTCTCAGGAACAGTATCGGGGGAAACTATT
This sequence comes from Uropsilus gracilis, assembly GCA_004024945.1. Taxonomy (NCBI): domain Eukaryota; kingdom Metazoa; phylum Chordata; class Mammalia; order Eulipotyphla; family Talpidae; genus Uropsilus; species Uropsilus gracilis. The sequence continues at coordinate 52,328 of PVHY01001682.1, forward strand.
CCACAGATATGTAGCCTTTTGAACACCACTGAGGTGTCCACTCAGTAAAAGTAGTCACTTGGTCACAGAAACTGTTGCCTTCTGGCTTCAGTAGACCTATCCCCAGGTACCCTTAGGGCAGGGAAGGGTGCAGGTCTATGGACTTGAGTTGGTATCAGGCACATCACAGTAAGGATGGTGATGACAGGACCCAGGGAAATTTGAAGACATGTCCATGTGCTGGTTCCACAGTATGAACGGTACATAAAGCCTGTCTAACACATAACTACTGTGTAACAAATATTGTCTATTTAACATGTAGAGTCTTGCAGCATGTAGAGTGTATGCATATGCAGAGGTTATAACATGTAGTGTTCACATCACATGTAGATTCTACAGAACTTGTGGATAATACAAATGTAGGGCATACGTAACCTGTAGTGTCTGTATACCAAGTAGGATCTTCTAATATGTAAATTCTATACATGTACATATATACATTGTGTGTGTGCATGTGTGTAGAGCTCAAATCTGAGTAGTTTCTGGAGTGTTCAGGAGACTTGGCAGATGAGCGCATAATGAACCTTCAACAATGGTGCATTGTAAAGAGCCCGATCTGGGTAGATAAAGAAGAATGTTGGAACCCTTGGCGGATTTTACAGGCATTAATGCCCTCTGAGGGAACCAGATGTACAAGCACACCAGGCAGGGAGGCTGGGCCAATTGTATGTCAAATAGACAAGTTGGCAAACTTGAGGCTAGGGGGGGCTGGGAGATAGGTAAATCCCCCAAGTCCCCAGGAATCTTCACCCTCTTTCCCTGGAATCTCTGTGGTTTTCTCTCTGGCCTTTTCTCTTTTTGGCATTATCTCTGTCCTCTCCTCATGCTCTCTCCTTCCCATGATGTTGCCCCTTTATTTCCTCCTCTCAAGCCTAAGTGAGCCCACTTACACATGCGTCTGCTCCCTGGGCCAGGCATGCACAATCTTGGGGTGGGGGAGCACAACACCACAGGTTCTGGTCATCGAGGCTAATGACAGCAAAAAGTCTGACCAACTTATTTACCCTACAGATGTGATTTAAAAAGTCATATGAACCCCAGTGATGGGAGTTAAAGCATCAGCCCTATATGTTCAACTTTCCCTTAACTATTTGCCCTTCAAATTCTGGGTGTCTGTGTATGATGTGTCCAGCCCATTTTGAAGAATGTAAGTGGATGTTAGAGCACTGTACACTCATGAGAGTGCCCATTTTACAATCAGGACACTTCATGAGCCAAATGGCAGTTGTGAGTCTGTTCGGAGAGCATGTGTAAGTGTTCAGCTCATCTCCATTTTCTATCTTTCATACCTTCAAAGATTTTTCAAAATGACTAAAGTCATTTTGAACCTTTGGGGTATATTTTTATAGAAGCAGTAGATGCTTTGGGATGTAGTATAAAGGAAAGCAAATTAAGATGAAGGAGAACGAAGCAGGATAACTGATTTCCTTGTACGGAAAGCTATGTCAACAAGTTATAGTGGTTAAAAATTCGATGGCCTGTATAAAAAAATGACTGGCTATTTTTCTCTCTCTGCCTCCTTCCTCGTTCCCGTTAGGGGGCTGACTGCTTTCAGCAAGAGGCTCACTTCTGTCTTTGGAGATCTTCTTGCTGTAGCAGCTGAAAGTCACTGGAGATATTAGCTTGTTGTGTGTGATGGGAAGGTGCCCACCGTGTTGCACTTTATAAAAGCAACCAGGGAAATCCTGCCTTACCTGGAGACAGCATCCCCAGACTCCCAAAGTGTCCCATTGTCTCCATAGGTATACATCTAGCAGCTCTGGACATCTTGTCAATTTTCTGAAGCATCCAATCCAAGTATTGTAACTGTAGGGCTATGCATAGTTTCTGGGCTGGGAAGGATATGGATTCTCACATTTATATGCAGGGCCCCTCAGTCCTGTTACTGCTGGAGCTTCACACCTAAAATTGATTCTAAAATTCTTACCTGGATTCTTCCTTCATTCTCCTTCCCTAACCCTAACCATAACCCTAAACCCAACCCTAACCCTAATCTCAACCCTAACCCCAAGCCCAAGCCCAAACCCAACCCTAACCTCAATCCCAACCACAGCCATAACCCTAACCGCAACCCCAACCCAAACTCCAGCCCCAATCCTAACCCCAACCCTAACCCTAACCTTAACCCCAACTCCAATCTCAATCCTAACCCTAACCTTAACCCCAACCCCAACCCTAACCCACACCCCAGGCAGAAGATGGCAGGATTCAGAGATTATCAAACTGCAGAGGGAGGATCAGTTTCCTATCCAGCTGGAAAAGGGGCCACCTGCAGTCATAATGCAAGAGTTCATGTCTGTCTGTGTCTTTGGCCTAGGAGGGGGAGGACCAAGTCCCTGGCAGACAGCCCCTCCATCACAGCTCCAGCCCAAGTACCCAGTTCTCACGTCTCGCCTCTAAGACAAGACCATAATCCCTTCAAGGCATTTTTCTGCCCATTTAAGTGGACGCTAAAATCTCTGTCAAAAGGCCCCTTGCAGCCAGAGAACGATAATGATTTTTAGGAGACCACAGTCGGGTTCAGAGCAGAAACAATGTTGGAGAGGTCAAAAGGGGCCAAAGCCCATTACCGATTTGCTGATAACCATCCCAGGGTGGGGGCCCTGCAGATTGCTCCCTCAAAGCTGGATAAGCCTCGATATTCATCTCTGTGAGGCTCTGTGTGCCCTACGAGGGCCTGGCGGGGCCTGTTTCCAGGAGGGAGCACTTTGTGCAAGACCAGGTTGCCCTGGATTTTGGGAAGGAGTGAATTTCCCAATAAGCATCACGTGTAAGGAAAGAACAGGGCTGTAAGGCTTGTGTCCTGGAGTTGGGGTGAATGGGAGTGAAGGAACTATGCTGGGCAGGCAGGCAGGGACATGGGAGTCCCTCCAGGTAGGGACCTGAGAACCATACAAGCGAGGTTGGACATGGACACACCAGCCACATTCCTGTGTGTGCAGAGGGCCTCAGGAAACCGAAAGTGAGGCTACTGGGCAGGCCTGACCCTCGAGGTCAGCTTGGGAACATAGGGGTACTGTCCAGGTCATGCTTGGGGACCTGGCCTTTGACCCTGCCCAGTGCTTTGCTCTTTCACTCCTCCACTTGTTGGTTAAGCCTGGAACTGGGAATGAAGTGGCAGGTGGGGCATCAGCAAGAATCTGGAGCCAGGCTGGTGGTGGGGGCGGGGGTGGTGTTGACCACATCTCTTTCCTCCCAGATTATCTTCATCAGTCACTCAACTGCTGTGTGCCTCAGTTTCTCATGCATGTAATGAGGAGTCATTAGGATTCCTCTAAATTAACAAATGCAAAGCATTCAGGAGAGTTCCTGGGGTACAGAGATGCTGCATCTGCTGCTCTGTGTCTGCCTAGCTCTAGACATGGGGCTGGAAGTCAGGGTATCTGCCTTGTGGGGTGACTGTCTGGTTCTGGAAGGCAGCAGTCATGGTCTCATTGTGGCAGAGGAAGGAAAGGTCCATGACATGGCTTTCAAGAGCGAGTAACCTTAAAGAAAATCTAAAGAACAAGATTTTTGCAGAAAGGAAAAATAACTGTTGGGAAACATGGTGGCATCTCTGTGGATTTAGTCAAAATGCCTGAGTCAGGGCATAACTTCAGGGTTCCAGACAGTTCTCAGAGAAGCCTCAGTGGCAAAGGTGTGGGCTTTGGGTGGGGGCGGGGAGGTGTACATGATGTGAAGCTGGAGTCTCATAGACTGTGGCGGGGTCTGAAAGTGGAGAGTGAGTTCACTTTATCCTAAGGGCTATGAAAGTCATTTGAAGGTATTAGTGCAAGGGAGACTGGATCATCTTTGTGTCAATAGGGACCAGTTTAGAGAAAAAATCAGGGAGGATTCAGCCTGGATTGAGGAGACCTGTGAGGAAGTCCCAGCAAGATACCTTTGTGGGGCATGACAGTGGGGGAGAGGGTTCTTCTAGAGATGCTTGGGAGGGTGGAATCCATTGAAAGGGACTTAGCCATTAGATGCAGACTTAGGGAAAGGGAACAATAAGGACTGACCCAAGCAGGTGAGTGCACCATGGAGCTGAGGTCAACTGAGCAGTGTTGTGGTGCTGAAGATCTGCTTGTTTCCAAGAAAGTTCTACCTGGTCTCTAGCTTATTCTGGGAATCAGCTCTGGTTTCTTAGAATGATTTGCCTGAGAGTGTTGCCTGTGCCTGAGAGTGTTGCCTGAGTGTTCCTTTGTGTGTGAGACTTGGACTTTTGCATTTCTTAGGCAGTGTTTAAGCCACAAATGTGATCTTTTAATGCCATTGTTTTGCTTTGGGGGTTGGGGTCTGAGCAGCTGAGGTCAGTTACACAGCTGTTAAATCTGTAGGTGACTGACCAGCAACAGGAAACTCTGAACCTCAGGGTGTGAGGGAGCCTCCCTTATGGTAACTCTTTACTCATGTTTTCATCCATTGTTGTTGGGAGAATTACACGCATTCATGTATCTCCATGGGGGGGGGGGGTTGGTGGATGCTCTACCTGATCTCTTGTGGACATCACCAATCTCTTCTCTCTGATTTCAACTGTGTCCTTCCTCCATAATAAACCATAACCATGAGGGTAACAGCTTCCTGAGACCCATGAGTCTTCCCAGTTAAGTTATGGGCCCTGAGTGTAGTCTTGGGATTGCCAGCAGAGCGAGAGAGCTCTCCACTGAGATGGTGAGTATACCATAGAGCTAGAAATAGTAACAAGGAATCCAGTTTTACAGATTTTTGATTTTACAATATCAAGAAGTTGGCCAACAACAGATGCCTAGCAAGCAGGTACATGGGATGACTAGAGACATCTTATTGTGGGGAGATTTAGAAATATATAGGGATAAGCACTGAGGTCATAGAGGTGATGAAATCCTCAGGGTGTGTAACAGTCCTTGGGATACATGGAGAAAGTAAGCTTGCACCATAGACAGAAAAGAACTATAAAAGGAGAGGAAATGCAGAAGTTTTGTTACCAAATCTACAGTATTTGAAGAGATGGGCAATTGTTCCATTTGATGTTAAGAAGTTCAGTGAATTAGTAACCTGGACAATTACCACTGGGGGTAGTAGGTGTTCCTTTCTGATTGGGGCTAGTGGCTTATTAAAGAGGACAAGTTGAGAAGCCAGAGTGTGAGGAATTATGGTGTTAAACTGTGCCCATATGTGAACATGGGCATGTGGCGGGGATCTGGCTAGGTAGGATGGAGGCAGTTGAAGAAGGATGGAGTTGTTGCTGCTGTTTCAAAATTCAGCTTGTCGACATGCTTATGGGAAAGTGCCTCAGAGAGTGAGAATGCAGTGGAAAGGGGCCTTGAGGGGATAGTGGCAAGAGCTACCAGGGTTGGTGTGAAAGTCCCAAAACCTGTTGAAATCATGAATCTGGAAGAGTGGACACCACTCATGGAAATGAGGACAGATAGAATCAAGCACATAAATTTCTTCAAAACTCTATTTTAAAAGGAATAAATGCCATTTTTGCACATCTCTAGGAGTGAAGGGATTGTTATTTGTCTTTATCCACTGTTACACTTACATGCGTATGAAGTATGCAATGGCATTTGATTACTGCAGAATGTTTGCAAAGGAACCAAGGTAAGTGAAGAGGAGGAAGAGGAGGAGAAGGAGTGTATAAAGTAGGAGGAGAAAAAAGGATGGAGGGGAGAGGAGAGGAGTAGGCAGCTTGGCTACTCTGGAGTTCCCACAGGGTGTCACAGATTCTTTTTGATGGTGCCAAGGACACACACACTGCTTTTCGTCCTTCTTCTCAAACTGAGGTGAAGGGGTTGCAGGGTAGTGAACACAATTCCTCTTTCTTCCCGACCACATTGCAAGGAGAGGCCGACCTCAAACCCAACTCCGAGAGGCTCAAACCACCGGGATGAGGGCTCAGCCAGAAATGGAGAATGGGAAGTGAAATAAGTCACTTAGAAACCTCCATTCTTACTCAGTCCCACAATTAATCTGAAACTCAAACTTATAGTGGAACAGCTGATATTCAAGAAGGAGGAGTCATGTGTGATTCTATTTAAAAAAGAAAAAAAATTAAAATCAACATAGAATTTGTTTTGATATTTGCCACTCTTCCAGTGATTTAAAAATAATCACCCACTCTTTCTTCTTTTCTACTATTTTCTGATATTCTAGCCCTTGTGTAAACATGAACAGGAATAGTTGTTATAAACAAAGTTTTGAGGTGAGGGAGAGATGCAAATACATAGTAGGTGTGATGAGGACACAGTTGGAGTTCACCTCCCCATTCCTGTCTGTCCTGTGGGATTTCACACACCTAGCCTGGGTGTCTCCTATTCTCTGCTTATCCACTTTGCTCAGTTTTCCTTAATAATAGGAGCTTGCAGTAGGGGTCCCCTCCAAAAAAAAAAAAAAAAAAAAAAAAACTCCTTGAAACAAAAAACATTTTTTATAAGCAGGGAGAAGGGCCCTCAGGTGAACACAAAGATGCAAACAACATTTATAAAGTGCCTCTCATACTTAGCAGGGCCATAGAAATCTCTCTCCAGTGTCTGTCTCTCTCCAGTGGCTCTGAGAAAGCTGCTTCCCTCTTACTGTGAGCTCAGCTGACCGGTGGCCCTTTCTTCTGCACTTGGCAAACACACAACCACGTTTGATTTGTTTTCCTCTTTTTACCTCTCATCCAAGTTTCAAGTACCTCTCTTTGTTGCTTTGTTCTCCCTGAATTTCATGGAAGTGCTAACCTCAAAGTACAATGGAAAATGCCTTCTTCACTGTACCTTTGGCTCGACAATGGTGATCAGCAGCTATTTTCTAAGAAAGCTCATTTTTTTTGAGAGTTTCAATGCAATTGTACTGACTTTTCTGGCTCTGGAAACCTCCACAGCACCATTGGTCTTTGAAAACCAAGAAATATGCAGCAAAACGTTTTTGTAGCTAATGACTTTATGAAAGGGTACATCTGCTATTTAGTTGATGAAAGCCAAATAGCTCAAATGGGCAAATATGCCACCATTTACTGGAGATCTGAAAGGCATGAGGCCCGGTACCCCTCTGGCTTCTCACTGTCACACAAACTGTGGGGGAAGTTTGAATAGGATGCAATCTTATTAATCTTGTAGTTTTGGGATTAAATGATTTTTTTGTGATTTTGGTTATAGTGGTCTTTTGTCTAGTGGGAGACTTTGGAGAACACCCAAATACCCTAATTTTACAGATAAGGAAACTGAAACCCCAAAGATTTATCCATGTGGCAACAATTCAGGCTAATGGATGCAGTTCTAGGATCCCAACAATTTTCTCCCAACTCCAAGTCATCTGTCCTTTCCAAGGTGGCATGGGAGGGCTGCGTGGTTCAAAATAAGATGAACTGGCACAGAATTCAGACCTTAATGCACTATGCTCCCAAAAGGAAAAGAAGAGTAGAAAGGAGACTTAATTGTTCTCTTCTCCATTCATAAGTTGAAGTCTTATCCTCTGGGCTACAGAATGCAGCTGAGTTCACTAACCCCGAGGGGCACATAATATGTTTCATTTTCTCTGAGAAAGGAACACATATCAACCAGGTTCAGGACTAGGTTTCTTCCCACCTGATTCTCCCAGGGACCCAAGAGATGTGACAGTGGAGGTTTCAGTAGAGGAAAACCACATAGGATGTTCTTTGAACTCCTCCCTCCTTCATGCACCTTGTTCTGTATCCATAGTGGAATTTTCTTTACTAGCTGATTTTGGAAAGACAAAAAGGGAATGTTGAGGTATAACAGGACATAATCTTTCTTTAAAAGATAGTCAATGGAGTGAATATTTCTGCTTCTAAAAGGAATTTTTTACTTAGGATCTATGAGTGCATCTATTGGAAGATGCCACCTATTTGTCAAAGATGAACTATTAGGGCAAGTTACACTTTAGCTATGTTAAACTAAGGTCTCTCTTCTGCACCATAGGGTTATAGGACTGGTGTTTAGAGAATCAAACTGAATTCCAAGGATTCTACCATCTCAGTCAGTGGAAACAAGCCTATTTTCAAGCTAAAGAATGTTCAGAACCTTCTGGATGCAAAGTGAAAAGTCTGTATCCAGCTGAAACAGCATCCACCTGGGAGAGCTGGCTACTCTAGATGTGACACATGGCCCAGAGTTTTATCCTGCCGACTATGAAAAAGACAGAGATGAACTGATTTCACTTTTCCACCCAAACTGGAAGGACAATTTGCTTATGATTCAAATACTTTTCTTCCTAATTTGAGTTGTTAATGTAAATCTTTGGTTGTTCTTTTTTAATGGATTCAATAGTCATGTGTTTATCTGCATAATTTCCAGCATTGGTAATGGGCTTTAATAAGACTGAATATCCTACTAGATAAAACTAAAATAATTCCTCATTACTTGTCACTGAAGGGATGAGCATGTAGATGTCTGAGCAGAACTTGGGGAGATAGCTGAGTGCAGATTTGTCCACCTCCTACCTTGTCTTGTCTACCTTGCTATCCTGGACCTACTGACGAGTTCACTGGGCACATCTCACACCAACCTCCCAGCTGTTCAGAACCTCCCATAAATCATGTTGGGAATCCAATACACACTTGGTACAGGCTCTGGAACTTGCTAAGTTTTTATTACTACTTTTTAAAGCAACACATCTTTCTTCCAATGAACAGGAAGATAAGATCAAAGATTTGTTCTTGGGATATGGCCCTGGATTTGGAGTCTGCGCTCCAGAATCTTCTCTCAGTCAATGAATAGACCAGGGTGGAGGCAAAGAGTCTGGGGGGGGGGTGTGGGGGTGGGCAGACTGGACAAGGTGTCCTCAAACAGGTCACGGGAAGCTAGTGATGAGTTGGGCTGTGGGAAGAAGCATGAAAGTCGCATCACAAAGGTGATAATAGGAGTCCCTGAACAGACACAGGAGAGGATACAATTAATTGTCCTTATGCCAGCAGGACAGGTGGGCCATCTGTACCCTGAGGGAGGTTAATCATGGTGGGGAAGGGGGTAAATAAGGTATTGTGAGTTTCTCCTTGGGTCCTTGTACGGTCCATCATTACTAGGATCTTCTGTGAAACTTTCTGTGATTAGCTGATGGGACCCTCACAAACAAACCCTTCCTGCTGAGAAATCAGGTGTCCAGTCAGATCCCCATCACTGCCTTCCCCCTTTCAGTTTATGGGTGAGCCTACCATGAGAGGAGTCAGAAATGGGGAGACAACAGTAGATCCACTGTAGCTTGCTAAGAGTGGGCAAAGAGCTGGGACACAGATATAAAGCGTCACCCTGTACCCCCTTAGCTGTGTACACCCCAAATGGACGTCTCTGGGCAAAGGTAGTCCCCAAGACCACTTAGCTGTCTGCTCAGTGATGGGTTAGTCCAGAAGGTAAGAATCAGAAGACACCTTTCCGATGTAAGTTACTAAAATATGAGGAGAAGGTGAGGCTAAGAAGGAGACCGATATGAAGAAGGTCTGGGGTGCAGCTTGAGCTGTATCTCTCTGGAACTGTGATCTTTGCAGATTCTTTTATGGACCTACAATTTGTATTTGTTTTGGATTCTACTTCCCAGGGAATCAGACCACTAATTAATTCATCATTCAGAAAATATTTGTAAGGATTTTGAGGCAGAAACTGTATGTAATCCTCCTGTCTGTGCCAGTCAGTCCTGGGAGCATTCCGGGCAGAGATGGGACAGGAAGTCAGAGCACAGTGAGCCTTGTTTGATTCCCCACCCCCACCCCATTGATGGGAAGGCCCTCCCGCCCTGGCAAGCACCTTCTCTAGCCGACACCAGACACCAGGTGGCTGATGACATTGGAAAATTACTGTTTTAATCATTAATTACCAAATAAATGTCAGTTTGCTGGTACAATATATGCAGTGATTTCTGTCATAAATTGACATCTGTAAGTCATAAATTGCTTAGTTTTAGCTGCTTTTAATTGCTGCATTTTCCCAAGCTACACGACGCGTGCATTTTGGACACAGTTCAAGCTTCTCTGGCACACGGGCAGCTTCTGAGAACTGGCAATCAATTATGCAAACATTGGATTCTGAGGGTTTCAACCGTGCTGAGGTACCAGCTTCCTGACAAAAGCCTTTGGCCTAATCACAGGAAAGAGGATTCGCAAAGCAAGAGAACACCCTTTAATCAGAGAGGTGATTCCAGCCCGCCTTAAAGAAGGCGACTGTTCCCACCGTGGAAAACCTGAATCAAAAGGGAAAGATTTCTAATAGGCGGGACCCTCGAGAGGCGGCTGGGCTCTGCATTGTTCAGAAACATTCTGGTTTCTTCTCTGATTTCAAACATGCTATTCCTAGAGAAACCCACAGCCCTTTCTACCCGGAGGCTTAAAAATACATGCTTCGAGAGAGCTGCTGAGGTGGGTGAAGAATAAAGAAGGTATTCAGAGCTGGGAGGGAAAAGCTCACACTTTCCTTCTAAGTAGAGGGAAGAGCTCAGGAACAGCAAGTATCCAAGCCCACACCCACGTGTGCCCTCCAGCCTGAGCGGCTTCGCCAGCACCAGCTTCATTCAGCTCCTTTGTAAGTGGAAACATCGCTACTTAGAATCAAAACTTGGAATGTGTAGACATGACTGGCAATCGGGGGCTGTTTCATGTCCTCCGACTCAGAGGTCAGTGTGAGGGTGGTGTTGCTTTCTCAGGAGTCCCTGTTGCCCTGGGCTGACACAGGATCTGAAAGGAAGAGCGGGACGCTGGGCCGTCAAGCAGCTGGGATTACAGGAGTCCATGCACCTGCCTCTCTCCCCCTCTGCTCTGGTCTTGCAGAGTGGGGCAGATTCCTCTCTAAAGGGCAGCTCAGTGGGACACTCCCCCGCTCCCCCATCCATTCTTTCCCCTGATCCACTGCCTCATTCTGTCATTTTCTGGCTTCTAATACTCAGAATGTATTATTCTAATACTCAGAGTGTAATACTCTATTGTTTGCAACTTGACAAGAGCCATCAGTGCATTCTTTCTGCTCATCTATACTAACTAGAGCTGTTACTGCCCTTCAAAACACAAACTCAGAACCTCTGCCCTGCTCAGGCTGTCTCTCACTATTGCCACTGACAGCGTCCTTCCAATTCCACACTGCACAATGCAGCCTCTGATGATTCCCACCCCCAGTTTCCTTGATGCTCCTGACTACTGAGACCACAAAGAGCTCCAACTGAGGCCTTCCCCCTGCTCAGGGATCTGGGCAGTCTCCGGCATAGATGGCATCACCGAGCATCACCCCAGGGCCCAAGCACATGGTGTTAATGAAAGAACAATGAAATACTTAAAGATAAGAACACCAAACTTTTCTTGTCTGTATTTTATATATTTTGTATTATCAGCTTTTGAAAATTAGGGTTGAGAATCCCTTAAGTAAAAATCACAGATAAGAGAGAGAACAGTCACAAAGTTACCTTTCAATATGAACACAAATAGTATAATCTTGGGGGGTGGGGATGAGGAAGAACTGTTCCTCATTCTTCATCTCCTCCAGGAGATTTTACCAAGAATGTCTTCCATGCCAGTTATTTTAAAATTCTTTAATAGAAAGCAAACTTCTTTCTGGAGAGAGTTTTGTCACATTCATTGTTTAGGAGATCCTGCAATTGTGCTTCCTCTTCTTTAGAGAGGGCTCTCAGCCCCCAGCGTATCCTAAAGTCTTGTTTTTGTGATCTCTGCAACCAACAAAACTATATTGTCTACATTCCCTCTAAATCTTCTCTTCAGTTCCATTCTCTACTGTACTCCTCAAACTGTAACATGCATTCAAATCCACTGGGATCTTATTAAATGAAGATTTCCATCCATACTCCGGGGTGGGGTCCAGGAACCAGCATTTCTATCATATTCCCAGCTGATGAGAACCTGACAAAATGCTTTCAGTTCGTAGAGGCTGCCAGCACAGACTGCTCCCTTGAAATACACACCTGAGACCCCAGAAGCAGCAGATATTTTGTTCATCACCCCTCACACAGATGTAAAAGTTTATATCAAATATTGCTGCTTTTATTAAACATCAGTTCCCCTCATTATTCTAGTAATCTCAAAATCCATGAAGATAAGAATCCGATCTTTAGTTCGATGAAGTTTCTGCCTTTATAAACCTTGTTCTTTGTCTTTTCTAATCAATTCCTACAAAACACGCACCTCCTATGAGATTTCCATCTGCAGTGCTCCACTCTCCAGTCCATCTCTTCCTTCTCAGTTCTAGTGTGGCTGAGCCCCACCTTCTCTCTGCCTCTGCTTCTTTCTATCCTCCAGATCAGAACTTCGTCCACTCTCCACTCCCGGCCTTTGCTGCTTTGTCCTCCATCACACTCCACTGGACACACCTGACTTGGAGTTTACCCACACCTTGCTAATGCCAATATATGACACTTCAGGCCTGTACATGGGAACAGCAAGCTTGTATGGAGGGACAATTGGTCGAGGATACCCTACCTATTGGTGTCCCCCGAAGGTGATAGCCAAGCCTCCAGATCCCCATGCCTCCCACCCACTTGTTCCATTTCCTAGTTGATCTGCAAACCCATCTTCTGAGGAGCAATCTCACAATTCTTCCCTCAGTTCAAGCCTCCAGCTCTCCCTCACATTCTGATGCTTCCTTGTGGGAAGAACAGTAGATCCCACCCACATGTCCCACCCACCTAAACCCAGTCCATACACTTCCTTCTAGTTTACATGGCAGAACCAGTCCTCTCTGCCCTGCTTCCCTCTCCTTTAGCACATCTAGGGATTCCTCCTCCCTTGATGATGTCCCAACCTTTCTTCAGTGCTTACGTCTTACTGGACATAAAATCTCCTGACCGAAGCTCTCCCTCATCGTGGCAGAAGTTCTCAAGTTCCTTCCTTTGTACTCGACTCAACCTTATGATCTAGGCATTAGCAATGTAGTACCAGAAAACAGCTTATAATCCTAAACTCATCAAGGTCACCATGCCATAGAAATCTCATCTTGCTGCAAGTTTCTGCAACATTTTTTTTCCTCTTTTTAAAAAAATTTTTTGTGGGAAGAAAACAAGTTACATACAGATAGGTATACATATTACACTACCTTAATTACAGAATTATAAACCATGCACAATAATATACTATTTACTGATGTATGATAAGTTTCAAACACCACAGGAATGACAAACATCAAATTCAGTGTACTGATTATTATTTCTGGGAATGTATAATGGGGAATAGGATAGAAGAGATATCCACAGAGAATATCAACTATCTCTGTGATGGCTGGTTTTTTTAAATATATATTTTTAAAATTTGCATATATATGTGTATAGTTTCTGCAAGTTTTGACCTTCCCTTCCTGAAACACCCACTCTAACTGCTTCCCTTTTGGCTTTCCACCATTCTCACTGATCATCATTTTCTGGCCTCCTTCATGGGACATGACCATACATGAATTGCCTGGCCTCATTATGTGAGCTCCCAGCTCTTCTTTTTGTTTTCTTAATTTATTTATATATAAATGTCATGTCATTGTAATCCCAGGGATTTACCCTCCACCCTCCCCTCCATCACCCCCCTTTCCCTCCTGCCCAAAGTTATGTGCTTCAGTTTGTTGCTTAGTTTGTTTTTACTTTTCCTCAAGGCTTTTGTTTATTTTTTCACTATATCCCATATATTAATGAAACCATTTGGCTTCTATCTTTTTCTTTTTGACTTGTTTCTGCTAATATGATTTCTTATAAGTACATCCATGTTGTCATAAAACTGTCGAATTTGCCGTTTTTTAACTGATGAATAATATTCCATCGTGTATATATACTACATTTTTTTTTCATCCAGTCATCTGTTTTGGCTCCCAGCTCTCTTACTGGTGCTGCCCATGCCAGTGATGTCGCCCAGTACCAAGGCCTTACATGCCACATGTCAGCCTCCACCACATGGACAATGACACACTATCATCTCCAACTTTCATCCTCTTGACTCAAGGCTGGTATAACCAGTTACCCACATGCCATCTCCACCAGGACACGGACGAAATATATGAACCTCATGTTCTCCACTCCTGTCCTTTGACAACCTCCTCCCGATGGTGAGTAGCAGCACCGTTTGCCTTTTCACCTGAAAAACAGCAGACCCCGCTGCCTCTCAGACCTAATCTACCAGTAGATCCAATCAGTGTGTCTGGGGATAGAGGAATAGACAGCACTTCCTCTGCTGATTTTGTCCTCAGAGCTTGACCTCCAACATGAAAGTTGGGTTTCCGAGATCTGGGTTTCTGCACTGGTTTGACCTAGATCCCATGTTCCCCTCAGAGACATGGCAAATGTGTTTAGCTGAACTGACTGTAAAGGGGACACAAACGCTGACTAATACATTCTAGCTCAGATTTTGACAGAAGAAAGGCACAAGAGCCTGGGGCATGGTGTGGAATCAGCAACTTGGAGAAGGATGGAATCAATCAGGGGACTGCAAGGCACCCCAGCCATCTCACAAATGCCTCCTGTTGACTCTTGATTTTTTCCACAAAAAGAAAGTTTACGGAATTTTTTTTTAAAATAAGTTTGAAAGGTCTTTCATCTTGAGGCAGGAAATGAAAAGTACAAGCCTAAGAAAGGGAAAAAAATTATAAAAATTATCAAATGGCTATCCTGCCAATGACACTTTGATTATAAGAGGTTAACAGTTTCTCTGCCTCAGTTTCTCTCTTAGGACTGTGAAAAGAGGAACACCCCCTTTCATAAGAGCATTAGATCTTATCCTGAAGCTTAGAGGGAATGTGGGGTCACCAGACCCTCTCTCTTTAAGACTGATGAACAGCAATGGCACTACTATTTTCCAACTATCACTTCTAGTGCCCCTTGTACGCAGTGCTCCCTTGAAAGCCCAACCAGAACACCTCTTCCCGTGCTGATACCCAGCGCCTTCTGGTGGTGATGGGTACAGGTCTCAAGGCCCACTTGAAGGTGACACTTTCTGTAGGCAGTGACCCAAAGGAATTATTTTTCTAACCCCTTGACCATTTAAAAGGCAAGAGGTAATTAATAGAAGGTGGTTATATGAATGAATGAATGAATGAATGAATGAATGAATGGTCACTGATACAATAGATTGACTCAGTGGAGCAAATGGCGTGTGCACAAATGGGGAGAGACAGAAAGCAAGAGCTAGAGTGAAAGAGAGAAGGGGAAGGAGAGAGGGCTTTCCCGACTTCTGTATGATACTGAATTTATTTGAGACAAGTTTTCAGAACAGTTTTAGGTTCACAGCAAAACTGAGCAGTTATTTTGCACATAGCCTTGACCCCAAATATGTACAGCTTTCCCCCCACTATCAATATCCCCACCAGATAGGGCACTTGTTGCAATCTACAGGCAAACCTTTACACATAACCACCTATTGTTCACAGTTGACATGAGGGTTGACTATCAGTGTGGCTCAGTCTATAGGTTTGGAGAAACTTATAATGATCCGTGTCTGAGATTACAGACCCATATAGAATAGTTTACTGCCCTAAAGATCCCCTGTACTTCTATTCAAACCCTTCTTCCCTATCCACTGATCTTTTTTATAGTTCCCATAGTTTTATCTTTTCCAGAATGCCATATAGTTGGAAATCACACAGAATATAGTCTTTCAGATTGGTTTCTTTCACTTAGCAACATGCATGCAAATTTACCCAGATAGGACGTTTAATTTTAATGCCATTATTTTCGGTCTTTTATTACTGGATGTTATTCAGTCCCAGAGCCTATCATATTTACATCCACTGATTTATCTGATCTTGTGTTTGATGGGCTGCTGACCTCAAGATCCCTATGCTCTTCATCACCAAATTTTAAGGGAATGTAGGTAGTAGGTCCTCCATCCTTGCAAACAGCCTCTTGACTACAAATTTCCTCCCATTTTCCGTGTGCCCTTAACAACAGCTTTTCTCATCCACCTCCCTGGTCTGCAAGGCTCTTTTCTATTATGTCTGGGAAGATGTCCTCATGTCCAATATGGTGATATTTTATCTCTCATTGAATTTTTCCTTAGGAACACTTTGCATGACACCATGATCTGATACTAGTTCTACAATCATTTGCATGCTTCTTAATCTAGGCTTTTGAATCTATGTGAATTATGACTTCATTATACTGAAATCTCTGCTTTATGTAAACCACCTTAAGGATAGAGTCATGTATAACTCAAACTTGATGCTTCCTAATCACCACAAACACATGGGCATCTATTGGGATATACTTCATCTCTTTTCATGACACATCTCTCTCCTCCTCTGTCTTCTATCTTTATATATTTACTGAAGTATGTGGAATTTCTTCAATGAATTTAATGTGTCTACATGGGGAGAATAAAACAGGGAAAATGAGAAGGAAGACCAGCAATCTCTTATAGAACTCACAAATAATTACAGGGCATTTTTGAAAGACATCTGATTTCTGCCACCTGGGACAATAGAAGATTTGAACACTGTAATTTGATCATCAAAAACAATTTGACCTCAGTTGTGTTGTCTTTCTGCTGAGGGTGAACTACTTGGTCTTGTTTATATTTTTCTCTGTGTTCTATGATTTGGCTAAGATAACTGTTTATTGTGTTTGCATTATACTAAAAGCACTATTTTATCAAAGTATTGAGAATTACTATTTTATCTGTAGGAGTTTCCAGGAGAGAAAAGAGATTTTTAGGTTATTATTTTGGCAAATTCTATATTTTACACCTGCTTCCACATGGCTGGGGGAGGAGGGGTGTTAATTCTTGAAGTGATTCCAAGACTCTGCAATCCTAATTACATCTTCATCTCTGCTTAACTCTTGGATAAGATTGTGATTTAAGACCTCTTAAAGAAGATGAAATTAAAGTACTTAAATACTCTTGTTATCATTATTTCTCTTGTTGGTTGATAGTAATATGATGAAAATAAGAATAGAAACAAAAACTCTGTGCCCATGTGTGTGTATGAATCCCTAGGAAATATATAAAATTTATTTGTAAGATTGGTTTACTGAATGTACAGGTTGTATTCTTAATTTATGCATGGAAGCATCATTGTTTGATTTGCTAGGGACAACCTTAGTCATTGTGTCATGCTGTTTTACTTTGTGGACTCTTGCCCAATCAACAGAGTCCTGGTTTAGATAATAAATTATATTCCTACTGAGAAATGGTTATTTTTTCTTTTTGGCAATCTTAATTTCTTTTCCCACATTGCTACTTTAAAGTCCAGACCATGAAATCCTAATTGCTTTCCTCACTAGCTATGCACATGAGAGAGTGAGACACTGGGAAATAACGGGACAGTTTTACAGTTAGTAGAGAGTTACATAGGGAGAAAAACACATTTGTCTTTGGTAAACCAATTATGATGTGGCTCAGTGATGTTTGCTTTCCAATAGCAGATGGCTGATTCAACTAGACAAAATATAGCCTGATCATTATTTAAAAACTAGTGTCACTTTGTTATATATGATAATCTGCATTCTAAACAGGCAGTTGAAGCTCATATGCTCTTTACCTCTATATATCCTTTATAGAAGCATTCTATATATTCTGTGTAATCATTTTAACTGATTAATTATGTCTTAAAATTATGTTTGAGATAATGTTGATTTGTAACACTGTATGGGTATAGGTTTGCATCTCTCAAATATATGTTATCACAATCATACCCACTGCCAAGGTCCTAACAATCCTCCACCATGTCCACTGGACTCCTTCCTCCCTTTGTTTCCACCTCTACCCTCCTTTTAACTGTCAAATTCTTTTAATCACTCTTGCTACATGCTATTTTCTTTAAAACATTTTTTACATAAAGACTATAGTCTTCTGAATTCTAAAATCAAGTTGAAGTAATTTTTATGAACATATAATGAGGCGATGATTAGCTCAAATAAATAGGAACACCAGAAATGAAGACATATAAAAATTAAATGCTCCTGCCAGGAAAGAGAACAGGGGTGGTGGTGGGGGATAAATACAATTTAAATAAGATAGCTCTTTAATTTAAACTTTAGACAGACACAGAATTACAGATTTTTATATAGTGATATAAAATTATTGTTAAGTCCAATCATGGATTCATTCTGAGGTCCTGAAAACCCACCCATGAATTCCGAATTCTTTTGTAAGCAGACTTACCTGATGTAGCCTGGTGAATTCTAGAAATTCTAGTTGTGCATGATGGAACTGAAAATCCCCATTCCAAGACAGTATGCTCAGAACCTTATATTTTCCATTTACTAAGCACAAATAAGTCACTTTCACGAGACAATGGATATCAGTTTTTTTTGAAGAAGTTGCTTGTCTTGATTACACACCATGGCTTGGAATGAAGGTGTTTCATGCTTGCTGTACTACAACTGTGTTCGTTCAATGATAAGCAAATTGTCTGATGTGTGTAGGGACTCAGGAAGCCTTTGCTGAGGGAATTAGGATCTTGAGTCCTAGCAAGACTGAATGCCATGTTCAATTTCATGGCTGCTTGTTTGCAGTTGAGCAGATCTATGGCTGGGGGTTTGGGTTCCCACCAACTCTAAAGAATGGGTCTTCCCATCACACTTGCTGATGCCATTGAAAGACATCAACAACATAAGCTAATTTCAGCCCAGTAGAGGGAGAATTGGTCTTAGACTAGGGATGGCCCACCATTCTCAGTTAAGGAGGACTTTAACAAGAAAAAGGGAAAAGGAAAAGGAAGGACTAGAACAATCCATCATGTCTCAAAGACCAGTGTTCCTTGACATTTCACCAATGAAGGAAGATTCAGTGGAGAGTTGGATGGTAGAAGGGACAGGCCAGAACTTGGTTTGACTCTGTGTGGCACTGTTCTAGAAGTAATACCAAAGGAAATTCTTGGGCAGATGTTGAAGGAGCAAGGGTACTGGCCCTGTACAGCAAAAACAGGATTAGTTATTCAGGACCCACAATGGGTATCTGTACTAGGCCTCTCTAACTGGGCATCATGAAAATTCAATTCCACACCAATCAATGAGGGTGATGGGGAGTTCAATCCAGAAGTCTGTGGTTTTAGTACAAGGCCATTTGGCAAGTTACTAATTTAAAAACTAGTTAAAAAAATAAAGGAATGAAAAAGAAAGAGGAAATTAGTCTTTAAGGAGAAGTTAACAATATTACTCTTTTCTAATGAACTTGAAAACAAAGTGAAGAAAAGGGGAGGTTGTTAGATTTATGACACTAGGATTAGCTCATGGAATTTTCAGGTTTGAATCTATTTTTATATAATTAATTTATTCATTTAATAAAACTTATTGAGCATCAAAGCACCAGACTTCAATTTGATTCTTCCCTCACAAAATAACCTTGTGGATAGTTAATTATTATCCCTATTTCACAAATAAGAAAAGTGAGACCTAGTATTTTGAGAACAGAGCTAAGTTTCTGTGCTGACTATGTGACTCCAGATGGAGAAATGTGCAAGTAATCTTGGGTCATTTAATATAACCATCCTGTTTGTGACATCAATTGCAGTGCTGCAAGCATCCTAAACCTGGGTAGGTTCTTTACTGGTTTTAGAAGATCAACAATGAGAGTCTCAGAGGTCCTTGGTGGATTTTACAGGCTTTAATGCTCTCATGCTCCCAGGGAACTAGGTACATAGGCACACCAGACAGGGAGGCTGGGCAATTCTATGGCAAGCAGTTAAGGCTGGGCAGCAAAGCTGGAGGACTGCAAGGAAAGTGAGCCCCTCAGCCCCCTAAGAATCTTCATCCTCTTTCTTTGGATAACTGGTCTTCAGCATTCCCTCTCTGGCCTTCTCTCTTCCCCTTGCTCTCTCTCTCATGTTCTCCCCTCCATGCTCTCTCTTCCCCCAGGGTAACTCTGTCCTTGTAGTATCTCTTTCTAGGTTCAGGTGAGCCCACTATACCTGTGCACGCCCATTGCCAGGTGTGTACAATCATGTGAAGGATGCAATACCACAGATGCTGATCATAGAGGCCAATGGCAGAAGGGCAAAAGGTCTGACCAACTCATTTACCTACAATCACAAGGCAACTGTAGTACTCCCAGTGGAATGCTATAGTTTTTATGATGACCTGAGGTGACTTGATCCAGGAGATGGGCCAGTGAAAGGAAGGGTGTAGGGGGATGGCGAGGAGGGAGGAGAAAGAGATAGAAAAGGATCCTGGAATTATTTGCTGATTTGCTGGTTTGAGCTATGACAGCAACTCTTTCTTAATTGTCTCACTGCAATTGTGTCCCTGTGCAAGCGGCCTACTGAGGCTGTTGCCTGGTGGGATGTGGAGATGGGTGATGTGTGGCTGCTCTGGGAACAATAGTCTTTTTAATTCCCCTGGAGCAGGGCTGGTGTACCCCACATCTGTAATGTATAATGAGGCCAACAAAGGTTGCCTCTGGGTTCTCATACAGTCTATTTTTCAGTTTCTAATTTTATTCTTAAATTCCATTCTGAGGAGCTGCAGAGGAGGAAGCCTTGGGAAATAAGTATTTTTACCTTGGCACCTGTCTCCTTTTTAGAAATTAGATGTATCCATTTGCTGTATCTTCAAATCAGTTACGGATTTTAATTGCCTATAAATTTGATCATCTTTACCTTAGTACTTCAGACACATAGAAATTATTTTCTAAGAATATCATTTTTTCCTCTTTAAATGCAGTCCTAGTACAGGTTTGTAAGATATTACACTGAAGACTTTCTTGTAAATGACTTTCTGAAGGGATGATAGAAGTGGGGTTGTTTGTTTTTATCCTTATATTTCCATACTGCCTTGGGATATTGGCAATTATTATTTAAATCAAAAAGGAAACTCAGAATAATTTATATCATTTGTCACTGTTTTCTTCCTTGAATAAATTATTAAATCACCACAGCAAATTCCTTTTTGGAAGTAACAGTTCATTCTCTGCATGAAAACAACATATATTGATTTTTAGCAATAACAAGTTTTCTGTCTTGTGTATAATTTATATATCTTAAAATTACCATCAAAGTCTAGTATAAGCTATAAGTTTCAGAAGCAACCTATTATACTCATGGGTTGGGTTTTGTGTTTTGTGTTTTTTTTTTGACATGTAGTAAATCACTCTTTGGAGATATAAGTTACAATAGACTGACTGAGATTTAATTCAAGAATAGTCTTTAGGGAAGATAAACTAGAATGTTTGTCCACTTAGCAATCCCTCCTCCTGGCACTGCTATACTCTGGTTTCTCAATGATGTTAGAAAAAAAAAAGGAGAATAAATTGTTCTGATCATAAAATTAAAGAAACCACTTGAAGATGAATCAGGACCCAAATACTTATTTCTGAGTTTTGGTGGGAAATCTGATTTTCAGATGAAACAGGTTTGGATCTTCTCAATTTAATGGAATTAAATTAATACCATTTGCTTATTCCAACAGATAAATATGAAATGATGCACATGACTCTGAATTTCTAGAAATAACTTTAAATGTGACCCAAAATGAACACTGCAGAATCTGGCAAGATGGTGGCAGAGTGAAGATGCTGGGCTCACCTCCTCTCTATACTCATAACTATATTGCAAAAGAACAAAACCAACACCACTCCCTCCCCCAACCCCCGGAGAGGAAATCCAGACAACAGCAGCACTCGTGAGGAGCAGTGGTGAAGGAAGAAGCTAGGAAATGAGTACAGTTAGTTAGAGCAGTGTGCCCCAAACCCCACATCCACTTAGAGCAGGGTGCCCCAAACCCCCCATATTGAGACACCTCAGTCGAAACTAGGAGGGCACCCTTCTCTCCCCCTCGCTTTAGTCTAAGTCCATTTATCAGTGTGACTGGAGAGTTCAGAACACCAAAACAGTAACACAGTGCTAAAGCAACAGACCAAAGCTAGTTTGGGGAAGGTAGGCCTGGCAATATGGGCAAAAGTCAGTGGGCCTGGCTAGCCTGGAAGCCTGCTAACTTAGTAGCCTGGGAGACTCTGGTTCAGTTAAGCAGCAAGAAACTTAAAGTGGAGACACCCAACAACCAACCCCCCACTCCTTGCCTTCTATACCCTTATAAGTACCTGCTTCTTGCCTCATCAGTGGCTACTCATTTGTGACCCCTCTCCACTTTAGAGCTTTCCTGTCCTCTTGTTACCTCACTGGGCTACCCATTCAGGACCTCTCTCTTCTTGGAGAGCTTTCCTGTTCTTCTTCCTTCCTATTAATATATCTTCTGCTCCCCTGTCACTTTGGTCTTGATGTTGAATTCTTTCCTAACTGAAGACAAGAAATGAGAAGGAGTTTGCCTGAGTTCCTCAGACTTTAAGCCTACTCCCTAAAATTTAATAATCTGGAGGGAAGAATGAAAAGACAACAGTCTGAAAACCTATCCCTGCTATAAGCCATATAAACACTAAAAATGAGGAGATAGACTAAAATACCATAAATGCTGGTGCAAACTCTACCCCTCCCCCCAACCCCAAGGAATCTCAGGTCTGGCAGAATTGCAGAACATGACTGAAGAGAAGATCAAGAAGTAGTTTGACATTTAGGAAACTCAAAACAAGCAAAAAGACAAAAACAAAAACAAACCCAGAGGGTATAAAACAGCAACAGAAAAAAATTAAAAAAAAAATATACGCAGCAACTGTAATTAGAAGTAATGGAGCTAAGAAACTATAACCAAATTAAAAAGTTTAATTGAGGGCCTCAACAACAGACAAACAGAAGCAATGGAAAGAATTAATGAGCTCAAAAGCACAATGTTGGAGAACACACAAATATAACACAGAGAAAAAAAAGAATTTTCTTTTTAAAAGGAAATGTTAGAGTTCTTTGCAATAAGTTAAAGAAATATATCTGTATCATGGAGTTTCCAGAAGGAACAGAGAAAGAGAAGGACATAGAGAATTTATTTGAAGAAATAATTCCTGAAAACCATCTCAACCTGGGAAACAAACCAGACATTGTAAACCAAGAGGCCTAAAGAGTTCCAAACAAATTAATACCAGACAGACACACATCAGACTCATTTGAATACAGCTGTTGAAAGTCAGTGACAAGGACAGAATACTAACAACATCAAGAGAAGAAAGGGTAACCTAAGAGAATACAAAGCAGACTATCAGCAGACTTCACAAGGGTACAGGAGTTGAAAGGAGATATTTCAAGTGCTTAAAGATAAAGCTGTCCCCAAGTTAAGGTACATTTACAAGAAAGAGCTTGTCCTCAAATTTTCTCTTCAAGGATCTTGTCTTTAGTACCAATTTCCATTTTGAGAAAATTCATACTGTCTTGCAAAGCATGGTGAATCTCATAAACTGTCAGTAACAATAGTATACTCTCAGAGGTTCAACTTTTAACCTATTTTTATTTTATTACACTAAAATTTGCATGACAGGTTATGTTTGCAGTTACATGACACTATTTACCAAGTATCTGCTTGCAAAATTATAATTGATTTCAGTTGTGTTTGATTTCTCAGGTATCATCTGCTGAGAAGCTGGGAAAGTGAAACACAGAGACTAACAATGTCCTGCTGTCCAAAGCAGAACAACCACTGGATTTGAAATGTGTCCCTGTCAAGGGTTGGTAAGGAGATGAATGACTCCTGCAGGGAGACTGACAGCCAGAAACTATAAATTGGAGGCTCCTGGATTCACTTTCAGTCCCACCCTCACTCTGGTTGCTGGTGGGGGTAAGGGGCTATGTTTTGTTGGGTAACTACCTCAACCCCAGAGCCTCTGGCCTGGCGAGCTTGGAGGTAGATTAGTTGGGGTGACATAAGTGCTTCAGTGTTAACAAAGCCTTTATGGGTATTTATATAAGAAGGGAACACAGTTCCCAAAAACATATTATTTCGGAGTTCCTGGCTTCTCGGCACAGAGGCTATGATCCTGGGAATATGTGGCAGGGTTGTCACAGGGCCAGTATGTGTACACAGCTCATTCATCCAGTTCCATTGAACAGTACCCTTGAGCACTCCCCCTACCCCAGGCAAAAGCAGATCCTGACAAGAGCCATGAGTGGTGGGTGGGTGGTGACTAAATAGGGAAATGTTCACAGGGGACAGAATGAGGCCCTGGGGCGAACATCCAACCCTGGGAAAGGCATTCCTTCTGCCATCACTCTGGGCAACCTTACAAATGGGTTTTGAGGCTCATGCAAGAGACTAGTCCCCGCTGCTCCCCACAAGAACCCTTATGGCTGAGGTTGGTTCCTGGAGAGTGACTGTTTCTGCAGGTCTGGGAAGGTGATGATAGTGTTAATTGGCTCAACCTCCTTCTGCAGGAGGAAAATATTGGGGTACTCGTTCATAACCCACCTTCTGTGCTGAAGATTCACCAGTTGATAGGACCAGGTTTGATCCAGAGGGACCCGGGTTTGATCTGTGTCATGTCATTTCCAAAGGTGACCTGGTGTTCCTGCCATCCACTGAGTTCCACTTAGCTCTCACTTCACACAGGTTATAAAAGTCCTGGAAGTAATGGAAGTTCTGTGGGATAAGGAACCCAATGTGTCGGTGCCCACTCTTCTGACAAAATAAGTTGCTTAACGTTTGGGGTCTTTGTTCCTTCCTTTCAAACAATACTAATAATACTTCTGGGATGTACTCTCTGATTTTTTTTTTTTTTTTAGAATCAAATGTCTCTGAGAGAGCTCTTGCAAAGAAACAAGATGTGCATGTGTAATATGAAAGCAGAATATGATCTGAGCTTTCTCAGGTTTTAAGAGGAAACAAAACTCTTTATTCAAAGAGGGCACTTCTCAGCGGCCACCAGGACAGTATTTTGCAAACAGGCAGCAGAGGGAAGTAGGGCTCCTTCTCTTGCAGGTAAATCTTTTCTGGAGATGTGGCAGAGGCCTTATCTAGAGGGGAGGAGAGTACCTGGAAACTGTGTCCTTGAGAATCTTTGGGCTTTCTGACCTCAGAGTCAAGACCCCACTGTACAAAGAAACCAGAAGGCTAGAAGACTTTAGCATTTTAGAAAGTAGCCTGCAGACCTTGCCTGTTCATGGGAAATCCCAAGCACCTTTCTGCAAAGATGAGTGTGGAGTGGAGGATGTGGGAGGGACAGTGCTGGGTCCTTTGGAGAAGGGATTCCCAGCTTCTGGATGGGAAGGAGAGGGCTGGGCAGCAAGGATACAAGGGTGCAGAGAGTAGAGGGGCATCAGAGAACTTGTTCAGGGACCTGTCTACCTTTATGCTCAGAGTAATCAACCCCCCCGCCCCCCCCCCCCATGTGTTCTGGGCTCCACAAATAGTTCCTGGGAAAACAGAGGAGATACTTGCAAAACAGGCAAAGCAGAAGCCTAGAATTGATTCCAGCTCTTGTGAGGCACCCAGACCACCCCTGACACCCAATGTCCACTCTGTGACTGGGGGCTCCTCTGTCCAGACAGATCTCTATTGATCAAGCAAAGAATGAGCTGCTTGTGTTTGTACATAATGAAGAGATCATTTCAGGAGACATGAGTGGTGCCTGATGATGAAGCTTCAGGGGCCACTTTAACAGTTTGTATTCATGGTTTTCCTGTCCTGGAGGCTGGAAGTTTGGGGTAAAATCTGGTTTCTCCTGGTTCTCTCTTTGGAATGCAGAAGGCTGTCTTCTTCCAGGGTCCTCACATCTCTGTCCCTTTGCACTTACTTGTGTCCTAATCACTTTTATTGGGACACTGGTCATATGGGGTTAGAGACTAATGACCTCATTTTACCTTAAGCACCCTTTTAAAGACCCTATCTCTAAATACAGTCCCATTTGGAGATCTTGGGGGTTATGACTTCAACAAAAAACAATATGGGAGACATAGTTCAGCTGGTTATTTCATTATGTGGCAGTGGGAGGAGGGACCATGCAGAAAGCCTGCAAGAAAAGAGGATTTTAGGGATGTCTTTGATGTGGGACTTTACAGACAGAGAGTAAAATAGTACACAATGAGGAAGTCATATTTAAGCAGGTAACTCAGTTTCCCTCTTCAAGTTATTAAACTGAATTGGTTTTGTGGATGAATTAAGATTATTGATAGAGTAGAATGAATCAATAACAGTAAAGCCTTAATAAGTAGTGCTAATTAATTCACCCCTCATGGAGCTGCTTGCCTGGGACTGGATTTTATGAGCAGAGCAATTCTGCTGTGTTGTTTCTTAAGAAAAAAAATTAAAACTAATATATTCCCCTGACTGCTTTAAGGAGCTACAATAAATTAATGGCCAGACTGCTTAGCTCATTAAAAAGGTGGTGGTTTGGTTTTGTATCCTCACTGCCGATTATTTCTCTGGGAGAGAAAAATATAGGACTAGTTCGTGCCAACTCACAGGTGATAATCATGGGAATGATGGGCCCTCAAGGCACCAGAGATGGGTCTTGTATCCTGGAGGAAGATGCAGGATGAGAAGCAGAAAAGAAATATTTCCTGTGACTCCCTGATGGATTAGAGAGGCAACAGAGCTTTCGGTGTTTAGACCTCCTGTCTTCTCACCACATCACAAGGATTCAATCATACCACAAATACAAGTGCAGGGCCGTGCTCATTTTGGGCTCCATGTGGCCTATCCTTCTCATACCCAATCTCCCCAGTCTCATACCCAATCTCATACCCATCTCCTCCTAGCTGCCAATGCCACTCCATGTTCTGCTCACCTGTGGTGCCCTTGGCTGAGAAAGAGTGACATTGGGAAGGCTGCCATGCTGACTGTGGGGTCAGAAGGAGCTGGGGTTCCTGTTCTAGGAGTCCAGATATGGAGTGGAGGAAGGATTGGACAGTAGCATCAGGGGTCAGGTGGGGTATGGCTTGAATCTCCTGGACTATCTACCTTTCATCTTCCAAGGTTTTTCTCATGGAGGCACCAAACAATGAGGGAATCCATGTTGCCTGTGGATGGAGCACATTTGTAGAAGCACAAAATCACAATCCAGAGGCTCTGGATGAGGAGTTGGCTATAGGGCAGGCAGAATAGGCAGACATGAAATAAAAGCAACCACAGCCTGCTCTGCCTCAGTTTACCTGTCTTTCCAGTTCTTACAGGCAGCATCCCTGTGACATTTCCTTTTCTTCTAGGCACTTAGAGGGAGTACACAACTCACACTCACATTCACTTGTTACATTGGAAAGTGATATTTCCTTACACATGTGGGTACCAGAACCAGACCATAAATAGAAGGTGCAGTTAACTGACCATAGATCTGAGGCATACAGTGGGGATGGGTCATAACAGGGGAGGGAAGAGCACAAAGGACTGTGGTGATAGATCTTAGGTACTGTGGTGGTGGGAGAACCATGAGGGCTATAG
Source organism: Uropsilus gracilis (assembly GCA_004024945.1). NCBI lineage: Eukaryota > Metazoa > Chordata > Mammalia > Eulipotyphla > Talpidae > Uropsilus > Uropsilus gracilis. The sequence goes on from PVHY01001682.1 coordinate 79,475, forward strand.
CTCAGAGGCATGTGCATATCTATATGTCTATGTGTTTATAGATGATAAATTCACGCCTATCTTCATAATTAGAGATACATACGTATATGTAATATAGACATATATACATAATATGTCATAAAACATAACTCTATGTTTTCTATATGTATATGGATTATTCCTGGCTTATATATCTATATATATCTATATATATAGAGAGAGAGAGAGAGAGAGAAATTTTATATACACACATCTGGTAACACACATGCCATGCACAGCACAGTTGGTATGGCTGCTGCCAGTGCCCAGTCTCACTACAGTGCCCGAGGGGAGAGTCTCACATACTTAGTAGCCTCCTTTCCTCTGCGGTCCTTCCCTCCTATCTTGGCCCTGGGGTGTGACAGGCATTCCACCTAGGTGACTTGAATTGAGATGAGAGAAGTATTTAATTAGACAGTAGTGGGTCCTTGTTACAGAGACTGTAGCCACTAGCAGAAGCTTGGTGCTATCACAGATGATTTGCTTGCTGAATGGGATGTACCAGGTCTAATGGGGTGGGTACCTGGGCACAGGTAAGTGGTCCACCATGTCCTGAGTGGTCCCAGCCAGTGATTTGGCAAGATCAGCATTGAGACAAAAAAGAATCTGATATCCTACCTCTGGTCTATGACTTTCCATTTCCACTTTAGAAGTCCCAGATACTATGTGCTGATGAAAAGGACCCTGTGTGTCAGTCCATTGGGAATAGATGTGGTCACTGGGCTTGTGTGTAAGCAATTTAGACAGATTGGCACAGGTGGCTTTCCAGATACCAGGAATGGCCCACCAGATGTATCTGAGCTCTCTTTTCTTCCAAAGAGGACTGAAGTTTTTCATGGGCTAAGATGAACACAGGCTGGTATTTAAAATTAATTTAAAAACGGAGCGAGGGGCCAAGCCCTCACCTGAACGTCTGATCCCAGGGAATGAAGCCACTGCTCTTTTTCTCAGGGGGTGACTAGAAACTTTCTAGGGGCCTTTGTCTTGCAGGTAAAAACTGGAATTGATTTTGTTGGAAAACCAGGACAACAAAAATGGCTTCCAGGATTCTCCTGGGTTATTTACTATAAGTTAAACAACACCATTATTACAGTGGGAGAAAAATTGTGCTGCACAGGCATGATTTCTAGTCAAAAGGTAGTTTTGGGTTTGTATTCAATATAAGGGAATCCATAAACTGGCTTTATTATTAACTTGTTAAAATGTGAAACAATAAACAGAAATGAAATATAATGTAATGAAATCAATATATAAGCTAGGGTTGTTTTAATTATAACTTAAATTAACCAGAGTATCTCTATTGTGGGAAAATTAATTTCTAAAACAAAAATGAAGTCTATAAAAGTATACTCAATTACCCTGGGGAAATGCAAATTTTCTGTCTTCTGGCACTCAAAAGATTTTGCTTTAAATTCTGGGTGCATTATTATAACTACTTATATACTCATTTTGCTTACCAAGGGTTCTCATCTCTTTTCTTGTTTACATACAATTTGGTTGTAAAATTGGTTTTCCCCTAAGCAATAGTTTTGACCTCAAAAAACACAATGACTTGTGGTGTAAAGACTCCAGACTAGTAATTATTTGAATCTGTGGGGGTCCCTTTGGCAAGAGAGGGAGGAGTTGAAGCTTTACCCTCATCCAGTAAACAGAAGAGCTTAACTTTTTGCTTTAAATAGATGGCCATCTAGTTTCTCTTGAAAAATAAGATATTCGTGTCAACAGGGATAAAGATTTCTATGTAGGTTTGGTTTCAACTGGTGAAAAATCAAGTCATTTGGACATGTTTGCACATTTGGTACGTTTGTTGGTTGATTTGGACTTGGACCTGGTTTCTACTTACAAAACAATGTCTGTAAATCTGGGAGTAAGCGTGTTTATGTGGTTGTGAATACATGAGAACTGTACCAATATCTTTCTTGTTCCTTAGCTGGAGAGTTTGGAACCAAGCATTTTTTTTCTGTGCTGAACAGTAGCAGGATAGGGGGAAAGTTAGCTCCAGGAAAGCCTTGATTCTGAATGATCAGTTATCTCTATTAGCTATTTACCAAGAGCGCTGGCTGCTCAAGGTTCACTTCAAGACTGTCCTGCTCACTCTGAGCTCTTAGGTTACAAACACCAAGTGGTCAGAAACACTGCCCAGTGCTGACTACTGGCAGCCTTGCAGAACCTGGCATCCAGGTAGCCAGCCCAAGCCTGAAAACCCTAAATGTTTCTATTTTTTCCATATCAGGACCCCGTATCATAGTCTATTCTATAGTTGGTCTATTAAACTTAGCTTTTATTTATCAATAAGTCTTCTGGAAGTCTTTTTGAGGGACTGATAATATAATAAATGCAATAGGTCAAACAATTGTTCAACATATGCAGGTTGCCTTTAATAAAAGCCTGACTTAGTGAGATGAATGTGACTAGACTGAGGTTCCTGAACTTCTAAACAAAGGCTGTGGACCAGGCATCTGGCAGGTGTCAAAAGCCAAACTTTTGCAATAAAATACAACTAGAATAAGACTAGATAAGATCATTTTGCACATGAGAGGTAAGCAATGTAAGGAATGGTTGAAATAGTAAGAACATAAGTTTTACAGTCAGAAATAAAGGAAGGAGAAAAAGTAAGGGAAAAAGCAATAAGAGAACCCAACTGGTTAAGCATGAATTCTTGCATTTGACCTCAAATCCAGTTACAGACATTGGATAGTAAACTGGTTTGATAAAGATTCAGTTACAGGCATTGGATGGTAAACTGGTTTGGTAAAGATTCAGTTACAGGCATTGGATGGTAAACTGGTTTGGTAAAGATTCAGTTACAGGCATTGGATGGTAAACTGGTTTGGTAAAGATTCAGTTACAGGCATTGGATGGCAAACTGGTTTGGCAAAGATTCATGGGAAAAGGTTTGGTGTGTTCACCATGGACCAATAAGTAACATTTTGCCTGGAGGTGGCTCCACCCTAGCAGCAACTATGGAAGCTTGGAACTGTGTTGTGATCCACTGCTTGCTTTGTCTTGATTAGGTGGTGCACCCTTAACTTTGTAAAGCTCAGATTTCCGCTGTCCCCTCTCTAGTTCTAGGTCAGTAGTTCTGGTTGGGTCTGAGAAGGCTCCTGGTCACTAGGCTACACACTAAGTAACAAGGACAGACACTATGCTTAATTCTGACATATTTAGGAGACAAACCTGGATGATGAATCCAACAGAGCAATGTTCTGCAGCAGACTGGAGGATACTGGGGATAAGCAGGTGGAGGATGAGCAAGGAGAGTGATTTTTTTCAAATTTAAAATTATGGTTGAACAACCTAAATGCTTCAAAACAGATGAATGGATCAAGAAGATGCTGTACATATACCCAATGAAATACTACTCAGTGATCAAAAAAGAAACACATGCCATTTGTGGCAATATGGACAGGACTTAAAGGAATTAAATTAATCAAAATAAATAAGAAAGATAAATACTGAACAGTGAATAGTGTTACTTATATGTGGACTATAGAGACAGACTTTAAAAGCAACCCTTCATATACCTGCAGCATCCAGGAGAAGAGATGGAGGGGGAGGTGTGAGGGCAGGGAGAGGATAGAGGGGAGAGAGCACAATGGACTATGGGAAATCCTCTACTATCAAAATATTAATGAGGGTATAAACCATGTTACTTTATTAAAACAAATTATAGATGAATACAATTCATGTAATTATGGTTTCTGGAAAGGCAGCACAACCGCAGGGCAGGAGACTTTTGCTCAATGCAAGGAAGATTTGGCAAGAAGATAATCTTGTGACAAAGTGACATAGGCCTCTGGCAAGAGAATGTATCCCCTGCTGCTGTAAGCACAGAATGGGACAAACCCCATCCATGTCTCTAGCTTATCATGCTGACCAAGGGGGATTGGAGGAGAGGAGGAACTCTTAAGCGCATTCTCCCTTCCCACTCTCTTCTCCCCCCCCCACCCCCTTGCCCTTCCTCTTTCAACCCCTCCTTCAACCTCCTGACTAGGCTTTTTCACAATTTCATTTTCACCCTCAGACTGGAGGTTTGTGTCTAGACAAGGTGAGTGCACGCTGCATGCTTCATTTCATTACAAAGCTGGAAAGGTCCTGGAATCTATGTTGACTATGTGCTGAGTGCCTATTGTTTGCTTGGGTCAGAATAGGATATGCAAGGAGAGGTGTTGCTGGGCAGTGAAAACTATGTAGGTGCCATTAGGGAGAAGATTGGTGAAATGTTTGAGACCCACTTCCCTGCATCCTGCCTCCCAACACTTAGACACCCTTTGCTGTGCTCCCTGATGATTTATTTTGTAATTATTGCCATAGAGAAAATTCATTGCAGTCTTACTTATGGCAACTCATCCAGGACCCGAGGCTTCTGAAAACAGGGCTCTGACTCAGTGTCACATTGGGTGGGCTTCATCTCTCCTCCTACCATAGAGATACTCATCCTCATGGACAAATCCCCAGCCAATGTGAACTCATTTTCATGAAATGCTCCTCCAAATAAAGACTGTTTGGTGCTCTCCAGTTCCTCCAGTTCAGACAGTGACTCACTTTCCTAAACCTGTTAGCACAGGAAAATTAAAATAGTGCACCATCCATTTCCCAAGCTGATAATTCCAAATTGGGGGAGTTTTGGGAGATTCCCAGCCTTGATTAGGAGAGGAAAATTATGAGCTCTCATTTTTAGGGTTACTTTCAGGTGGGGGGCTCAGGTGTGTCATTTTGAAGCCAGAAATTCATGACACCAGCCCCTGATCTCCAGGGTCTACCCTTTTTCCTTCTTTGGTTTGAATCCATATAGTTCTCTCTTGGCTTTGGGTTTGGCAGAATGGAGCCTCCAATGCATCCTCCATTTGGAATCATTTAGAACACACATGAACTTCTAATTTCAAAGATCCCCATTTGTCTCTTCCATGTGGGAGGTTCTTTGATACATGACCTTTTCCTATTAAGTCCTATAGAAATGCTTAGAACTCTGGCTCTGGCTATGTGGACTGTCAGCAGGATGAGTGACTACCTCTACAGGGGGCCAGACCTCACTCTTAGAAACAAAGGAGCATCATGAGCACCTGGTTTCAAGCAGGACCTGGGGAGATGCCTGGAAGGAACCAAACATACTTGAGAAGCCAGAGGGGCTAATCAAGGCAAAGTGTAGTCATTGCTGCAGGAGAGGACAGTCACCCCACCTGAAATGTCATTCCTGCAGCTAGATGTTAATGTCTATACTGAATATCCTGGCTTCTGGAGAAAGCACTTCTCACAGATTAATAATTTCCAGTTGTCTCCAGCTGAGGGTTACCCAGAAGATTTGGCCCAAGTGTGAATTGACTGGGTCTCTCTGGACTGACAGAACTCTGTGGAGGTTAAGGGGCACACTGATTCTGGGGCTAACAGGCTCAGTATATACCACTCTAGTCAATGTGAGGATGGGGGGTTCCCAGGGACCAGGGAACCCCCAAGAGTATGAATCTTGTGGGATAAGTAAAATCACTTCTGGAGAAACAAGCTTATATTAGAGTCAGTACCAGAAGCAAATGCTCAGCCCCGGACTAAATTATTTTGGGATATCATCTTTAATACATGTTGGATTTTACGTGACTCTGTGGTTGTACAACTTGAGCTGGAGTAATCCTTGGTTGGTTATTTATCTTCATTGTTTACTCCACTTAGTCTGAAAATTCATATGTTCAATGCACAAATTATTAACATAATAATTTGTTTCATAAGTTCCATAGGGTATAATTTGATCTAGGCTGTTGTTCCTTCCTGTCAAATCTGAATTCTCTTGAGTTCTGAATTCTAAAATATTTTCTGAGCAGGGATAAGGTCTGTGCTTGGGGTTTTAAATGACTGATCACCATGCCAGATCCTGCAGACCACCAGGAGGAGCAGAACAGGACTGATGGACATGTCATTAAAAGTCCAAATCATACCAGCAGACAGAGGATTTGATTCAAGCCCCGCTGCTCTCTAACTTATATCCACACTCATAAACCAACTGACATGAATTTAAAGTTCCCCACCACCATCCTTTTTGCTCATCTACCCTCCCACCTTTGTTCTAGGCGTTTTCTCAAATGCCTGCCTGGATGAAAAGGAGCCTGATTTCTGGAATGTAAAGGTTCAGATTGTGTGTTTCTGGGGTGGAGTGAGTCCACAGGTGTGAGTGTGGTGGAATAGCAAGTGCATCCTGAGTTCTAGTGACAATCTATGTGAAGACAAAATCTTAGACTTCCACTCTTACCATCATGGGCCTGGGGTTACTCCTAAACAGAAAGGAAATCTGCTGCCTTGGTGCTTGGAAGTTTCCTTCCTTTCTTTCTTCCCTTCTCAAAATGCCCTGTCACCTCCAATAGATGATCTGCTCCTACTGAGAATTGTTTAGTGTTACTGATCAGAGTTCATCATATGCATTTATTGATGAATATGTGTTTTTTCAGGACTCCCAGAAACGCAGAGGGGTTGCTCTTATGGGTTCTTGCCTCTTATTTTCAAATTCTCAATCATCTGCAGAGTGTTCTTGCCCTCTATCAATTTCCCTTCCAGTGAACCAATTCCTAATCTCTTTCTCTGTTTCTATCTCTGTCTCTCTGTTTTTCATTTCTCACTCTGCTTCTCTTTCTCTTTCTCTCTCTCTTACACACACACACACACACACACACACACACACACACACACACAGAATCCCACACACACAGAAATTTCTCTGTTTCTATCTCTGTCTCTCTGTTTTTCATTTCTCACTCTGCTTCTCTTTCTCTTTCTCTCTCTCTTACATACACACACACACACACACACACACACACACAGAATCCCACCCTGTCCTTTTTGACAAGGCAGTTTGTGCTATGCTTGTCCTACATGATTCCACGTATGCCTCTACATGGAAAACTCCTTAGGGCAGAAACTTGGTTCAGCACAATTTCATCTATTATTCAGCAATCTCTGTGTAGCTCTGGTATCTTGTAAGTGATAAATTATTATAATGAAAGAAAATCTGCTTGCCAGTTAGTCTCGGGAAAAGCAAGATCAAATTCTCCAGCCAACATTTTCCACCTTATTCCTGAGCCCCAGTGAGAAGGGCAGGGCTTTCTAGGAGGGGTTGTCTTCCCTGTGAATCCTACAGGCCCGTGGCTTCAACCCTCTCATCCTTCCCCTCATTCTCCACTCATTGTAGGCTTACCTCTCAGTGAATACGAAATCCTATTTAGAAAGCAAGGAGAGCAAATGCTGAGCGTCCCCACCCAGAGGAGAGGAATAAAATCCTCCGACTCCCTCCAGTTTGTGTAAGAAGGAATCATTCCTAACAGCCCTCAGAAAGGGCCTGTCCTGTCATACAGCTTCTTCTCCAAACTGAGGCCTTTCATTTCCTCTTCTGCTTCAACCCTGTATCAGGCGCCAGTTGAGGTTGCTTAGTAATCATGAGTTTATTTAATCTACATTAAACATCCTTTAAGGAACTTCTAAATGTAAAAATAGTAATGATAATAAAAAATTGAAATAAGTTCCAAAATGTGTCCCATTGTATACTATTTTTTTGAAATATAGTTGGAGTTCTAAATATAGGAGGAGAACTTTGTATTTTTAGGAGTTAGTACACATACTCTTTAAATGGACTGATTAATTATTTGATTGCTTATTACTATGGGAATCTCAGAAATGTCAACATCGTGATATGAATGAATAGAAGAAAGTTTATTGTGAGCTTTCTTGCCCCCAAATTTGTTTGAAATCTGCTTCTTTTTTGTCCTAATATAATTCTTGATAGAACAGTTTGGGGAAAATTTATAATACTAACCTGCTTGGGAATATCATTTAATGATATATACAGTATGTCCAAATGTACTCCCAAAGTACAACCCTATATTGTTGAGGTTCAGAAAGTTATAGGACCTAGAGTTACATGAGTACTGGCGTGTTTACTGCAGTTTTTATTACTAAGCTATGTACGTATAAGCAGATTCTTTTAATGGCCTTGAGAGCTTGTTTGGAGGTTCTAGCAGGGGAGCGCAGCTACTCCTTTACCCTCGACCGAAGAACGGCCTGTCTCTATCTGGGGAAGGCCATCCTCTTCGACCCAGCATGCAGCTTCGGGAGGGACGCACATGGAGTGGTGAGGGAGGAAGCGGACACCCGCCTAGCCAGCCAGATCAGCCGAATCAACCCTGGCGATCAATGGGGTGACAGATGTCGCAGCCAGATCGCCCTCACATCCAAGCAGATTCTTTTAATGGCAGAAAATACTCTTAGGGATTATGCTTCTGTCTATAAGTCACAACTTGCTTCTCCTTACTTTCCTGCTGTCAATGATCACATCACTTGCATCTCAGTCCTTAAGAACTGATGGTTTCCACCAAGTTTATTGGAAAGGATTTTGGCATGGATGCTCCTATGAGCTGATATTGCTACTTATTTTCCAATGGCCCAAACGCTAAGTGGGCTCCACTCAGACTTTGTCACCACTCCAGTGTGCCAGCACAGGGACTCTGAAAACATGAATAATGCCTTTAAAGCTACTGGGAATATTTGCTCATTTTTTGGGTTGACCTAAGGCTCCTGTTCAATTTTAGCACCAAGCAGCTTAAGCCACAGAAGCAAGATGCTCTGAAAGTGTTGAAAATGTTTAGTCTCAGCTGTTTTGCTGCCAGTTGAATGAGTAGGTACCACATTGCTTACCCCCTCTTTACACGGGGATAAACCAAAGTCCAAAATATGTGGTTTGTCTGTAGCACAGATAGTTCATTCATTCAATTGTCCACTGCTAGCAAACATCACAGCATCTACAACCTGCTCACTATCTGCTGGGAATGAGCATTGTGGGAAGAATCTATGGAATAAGAAATACTCTCTTTGGGGAATTGTGAGTTGAGGTGAATTTTTCATAGTTGCACACACTCAACATGAATAATATGCAGGTGCTGATAGTTCTAAATACCAGATAAAACATAGGGCTTGGGAATTAATGATGCATTTGCAAAGTAGGGTTGTTTCTTAGATATCTTCGAGCTAGCTGCTGGAAAGATGTTTGCAAGGTGGAGAAAAGGAGGAGACTTTGCATTCAGAGAAAAGGTGATATTTAAAGTAAAAAATGTATTCAAATGTCTATGGCTAACACTCATGGGGGAAAGGAGGGGCCTGGGACTCAGAAATAAGTCATGGGAGTTAAGAGAGGTGTGAACAACTCCATGATGTGAGGTTTTGGAAAACGACATGGAACCTGGATTTGACCGAAAAAATGTCATAAGAATGTTCTCTATGGATCAACACCATCATTTTATATTAGACAAAATCATGTGGGCTTGGCAGATTGCAATTGTAAGACTGTGGGTCTGGAAATAGTACCACCATCAGGATGGCAGCAGTAGATTCTGAAGTCAACTATTATGTGGGAGGAAATCTCCCCCTTGCTCCTAGTCTGATGCCCTTGTTCCCTCAAGGGTTTGGGGGTTCTAGGAAGATGCTGGAAGTAATCGAGCAGAAGTAACAGGTCATCATGGTGTAACAGCCCAGATAAGAAGACAAAATTATTGCAAGAGAAATATTTTTGATTTTTGGTAACTGACTTCAAAGTTGATTATTGAATAATCAACAGAAATTGGAACAACTCATTTTTTTTCAGCTTTTAAGGCCTACTTCTGGGGACTTATATAGAACAAGTGATGTTTTACTGTGTTCTATGGCCTGAAGTCTTTGTTAATATTCGTTGAGGTATACAGTGCTTAGTGGTGTCATTTAAGCTTTTTTGGTTTGTACTTTTGTAGTCTGTATGTAAATGTAGTTGTATCTCCCTTAGTATCCCTTTAAGATTTGTTCAGAGAAATGGGAAAGAATGCTGAATTGGTGCAGTGCTTTTGCCAGGCAAAAGACAGCTCAGATTGCTGAATAGTACATGTTTTTAGGATTTTTGTCTTTCAAGAAATAACACTTAAAATGATAAAGCAGCTCAAGATGCTACTCAATGACAATGATATCTCAAACAGAAAATAAAAGCAATGTTTAAGGATTCAAATACAGGGTAGCTTTCTATTATATCATATTCTGGGAAGAGAATTAAAGATGCAACAGCTCTATCTTGTTTGGAGACAAAATGGCTCAAGTATAAAGAGAAGTTAACCATGTATGAATGACCTCCTTGCAAGGATTAGCACTCTATAAATGATTTAAGAGCATGAAGTGTAACATAAACTGGTAGGAGAATAAGAGTTGACCCTAGAAAAGAAGTGTTGATTAACAAATATAAAGGTACTAAGGACTGTGCAGGAAACAGAAGGGTGGAGTGGACTCTCAGGTTTAGAAGCCCTTCCAAGAGAAGACCTCTAAGTTATGCTGTGGCTCAGGAGGTGACCAGCAGTGGCACAGAGACCAACCATGAGAAATCATCAGAATTGAAGGGACAGAAAAGGGCCAGCTTGTGTCCAGGACACATAACTGGTCACTTTAGATCCCTCCCTTTAAAGGATCAAAATTAGGGGTTGGCAGGGCATGGTGATGCATGCCTGTAAGCGGCAGCCTAGGAAGCTGCAACTGGAACAAGGGATAGAGGTTTGAGTTCTGCTCAGGGCAATGTAGTGAGATCTAGTTCCAAAAGAATAGCTGGGTGTGCACATGCCTGTAATCCTGCTATCTGGGAAGCTGAGGTTGGGGATCACTTGAGTCCATGGAACCTGGGCAACGTGAGCTTGCGGTTCCATGGGCAAAAATAGTGAGACCTAGTCTCATAAAAGAATTAGTTAGGGCTTGAGAGATGGGACCATGGTACCTGGAGGTTAGATCTGGGCAGGAGGCAGCACCAGAGTTTGGAGGGTGTGCCCCTGGGAGCAGAGAATGGAAAGGAGTCTACCCTGTGCACAGAGCACCTGAAGGAAGCCAGGGATGCTGTGCCAGGCCAGATACTGGTAAGCAGAGCAAGTATCTTACTGGCTTATTTTACTTGACCTTACTTGACCAATATCTTACTTGACCTCTTACAAGGTCACTATGCATGCTGATTGTGCTAAACAAAGGTGGGTGTTTAGGTATGTTCAGGGTAGAGCTTGAGCCAAGAGGAAGACTGGGCTCTGAAACAGTGGAGCATGTGTGACATCCCACTAGTGGGGACCTGGGTTCTGTGTGTCAAACCTACATTTCCTTCTTTGCTGTCCAGTCAGTAGAGTAACTTATGGGGGTAATAGTAACAGGGTAGCAAAGCAAGAAATTTTATTGATAAATTTAGGAAATGTGTTATGTGAGCTATCAGTATATACAATTTTGACTTCCCCTGTTTTGATTTGTAGTTAGTGATCCTTGACCAACTTTGATGAAGGGTTTCAGGATCTGGGGGTTCTCCGTCACAGGTATTTGTGAGGACTGCATGCACTAATAAATTGGGAGCTCTCAGCTGTGGTCATTAGATTAGCTAACAGTGGGAGTGATGATCACAAAATAGCAGCAGTGACAGTGTTAGTGGCAGCGGCAGGTCTATTCAGTCATGGAGGTTGATACTAAATACAATTTACTGGAGGAAATCGTCTCTGGTGAGAGTGCCTGAAGTACTCAGAAGGAAAAATCTGACAGGTTTTCACAGGCCCACCTACTGGCTGCCAAGAGTCAGAAGCCAATCTGTCTATTTTCTTTTTCTTAAAGTAGTTGCCTCATACTGATAGGATTTTGAACTTGACATAGTGCAGCTAGCAAATTTTTGCTGCACATGTACAGCTGGCTGTGTAGTTATTAGGTGGGCAAAAGTATCAGGTAACAGGACAATGTCCTCAAGTGGGTATCCCATGAGCATCAGATGGGTATTATCATGTGTCATAGGTAGAAATATCAGATGGTTACTATGTGGGTATAAAGTGAGTATTAGTTGGTTATCAGGTAGGTCATAGGTGAGTATCAGGTAGCTCTCAATGTGTGGTCATATGAACTAGGTCCAAGGTCAGCAGCGTGGCTGGGCCACTATGATCTTGTTCCCAGCCTCCTTTTTGCCCCCTACTCCTGCTGGCATGCCTCAGTATTGTCTCCTTCACACTGTTCCCTGGGCCCTAGATGAACTTCCCTATTTCAGCCTTGCCAGTTGCTATCAATTTCCCTGGAACAGCATGATTTAAAGTTCACTTCCTTCATAAGCATCTCTCTTAAACTGCCTTCTCCCCAGCCTGAAAGTAATATTCCCTGCTTCTGAAAATCTCACAGTAATTTATCTTTAACTTCTCTCTTGTCAGTATCTGTATTTTCTTGGTACATATTTTAGATATTACATTTATATATTCAGATATTATATTATGCACTTATACTGTTTATTTTATGTTTGATATGTTGACATGTAATTACACAAATTTGTTTGTAGTATATTGACAATATAAACATTTATATTTATGCTATATATTTATATTTTACATTATATACATTGATTTATGTTATACACACACACATATATAATCTGCATCACAGCCTAAAACATGGACTTGGAAAATAAACTCTGGATCATAGCCTGGCTCCCCACTGTGTTTACTAAGTGGCTTGGGTTTTACCTGGTATTGGAGACCTGGTTTTCTGGTAATCTAGGGTTTCCAGTACCTTCCATCATACCAGGTTTTCAAGAGGACTCATGATTTTCATGAAGCACATCTTCAACCTTGGGGAAGTGACGCAGTCCTTTTTTAGGACCAGCTTTGTCTCCCCAAGACTGTTGGCCTCTGAGGACAGGCTGGGTCAAAAGACAGAGCTGTCTTCTGGGTGTACACACTGCAGCAGGAATCAAGTCAATGACTCTTGGGATTTGAGCTGAGTGGGTTGGTGGCTTCTGGTGGAAGGTGGCACACAGGGCCACTGCCCAAGGCTGCATCTGCAGGTGTTGTCTGGGATTCTTCCAGATGCCTTTCAAGATATCTTTGGGGATGTTTCCTAAAGCAGCTCTCACAGACAGTAGTTAGGAAGTTTATTTTCAAAAGAAAACCGAGCCAAATATAAGCAAAGACCATTACCAGGGAGGCCTCATTCCTTTCAGAAACCCAGGACTTTAAAGAAAGCACAAACCAGTAATGGAGTCCCAGTCGCTCAGCAAATTTTCCCGTGAGCTCGACCCTCATGGAGGTTGCAGCAGGAGAGATCATTAGAAGGACTCCTGGCCTCAGGTGTGGAGGAGAGTGCCACAGGTATATGCCTAAAGTAGCTCGTGAGGTATAGATGTCATCACCTTTCTCCTGCTCGGGCTGAGGTGATGTGGCTACTGGGGTATGACCTGCTCCTCCACCCCCCCCCCCATGCCTGGCAGATTTCACCACATCCAGGAGTCATTCAAAGTCACACCACAGTCTCCTACAATCTAACTTCCATCCCATTTTTCATCCCCTCGAGCTTCTTCCCCAGATTAGCTATTCTTCACAACACCTTGAGAAGCAGATCACTCCAGAGAGAGACCTTTGCAAGAATGGAGGAGGAGAGATGGTGATTTTTCTTCTTTTCTTTGCTTCATCTTCTGACATGTCGATTCCATGTCCGGTGATGAATGAGTTGGTGCTCGGCCTCTTCCGTCACGGAGACTTCAGATCTGTCACCACGTCTGAGGCTGGCCAAGGCCTGACTCCACCACCGTGCAGGGGGCCTGTGTGCCTCACTACTATTTCCTGAATGCAGTGAGTGCAGCTTCCTGGGGCAGGAAGATCAATTCTGAAACATTGGGGATGTCTGATTTGGGGTGACAGGCGGGGAAGTCTCAGAGATGAGCACTTTGGCTCAGCCACACTCAGCCACAGCTGAGGCAAGTGCTGACTTAGGAGCTGCTTTTTTCTGTACTTGATCTGTGGCTGAGGCTGTTGGTAGGAGCCTATAGACTGGGGACTATGAACAACAGACATGTATTTCTCACAGTTTTGGAGACTGCACTCCCAAATCAGGGAATCTGGTGAGGAGCCCTTTCCTGGGGCCATCTTCTTGCTTTGCCCTCACATTGTGAAAAGAATGAGGGTGCAATCTGGGGTCTCTTTTATGAGGGCTCTAATCCCATCATGGGGGCTCCACCGTCATAACTTCATCCCCTGCTAAAGGTCCCAACTCCTGACACCCTCACATGGGATGTTGGGGTTTCACCTTATGGATGGGGAGTAAATGATGGACACAAGCTCTCAGTCTATAGTGCTACTGCTTATCTCTAACTGTTCCAGAATCCTCTATATCCTGAACAAGACTAACCTGTAGGCCTCCCATGAGATGAAGATTACAGGGCTGTGTTTGTGAAAACACAGTCCCATGATATCCTATCTGTAGCATCTGAAATTGCTCTGATTAGAATGATTTGATTGGTTTCTAAAGGAAACCTGAGAATCACTATCAAAGCATTAAAGCAGGATCACATTAGGTGTGATGTTTGCCCTGTAACCTATGAAATAATCAGCTAAGAGTCAACATTTATTGTGAACCTTCAGATAAAAGTCATTGCATGGCCTCCTCTGGGAGTCAAATAAATTGCCCCACTTCCCAAGGAATGTGCCTTATAAAATGGCAGGAATTTTAGTAGTTTCTCCAGAGTTAGTAAGTACCCTCACCATTTTAAATATTATCTCAATTTAATCCTTATGTGAATTCTTCAAAGTTGACCTATCTTTTGCTATTTATAGGAGAAGTCTAAGTTATCAGCTGGAGTTTCTCCCCTGTGGGTTCTTGACAGGTGACTGCTGATGGAGTAAGGGGTATGTGTGGCCTCACCTCTATACTGATAGGAGAACCAAGGGAAGCATTGCATGAAGTGAAATGCTGCTTTGCTATCTCTGAAAATAGAAATATTTTGGCACAACTTAGAAGGGAAACATCACACTACAGATTTTACAGTGTTTTTGAATCCTCTGCCTGTCACTTATTAGTGCTGTCATTTTGGTAACTCACAATCTTCTGCTAGATTCACTTTCTTCTTGGCTAAATAAGAGTGATTGTACAGCTCACCCATCTCACTGACTTCAGTCTGATTAGAATTAAACCTAAGGTCATATTTCAGTAAATTCATAATTATAAGTGCTCTCAGTGAATACTGCTATATTAGTTTTTTGAGGGGGTCAACACAGTTATTTAATGGTGGAAATCTCATTTAAAAATTATTCCTTTTTAGCTGGTACTTGCAAGTCTCACCAGGGGGTCTTGTGGGGGAAGCAAGATGTCACAATACTTACCAAATGGGCCAATGCTGAATCTGGTTTTGACCCTCTTGGACCCTAATAGCCCTCCCTGTAGATTAGGAAACTGCACACTATTTGAATTCTGGGGGGAAACTGGGTACCAAACAGGCAGGTGAAGCAGCCAGATGTGGGATGCCAATTGTCAATGGATCATTACTTTCGAAGTAGTTTCACAGCTCTCACTTAGGTCAGCCGGGATGAATTATGCTTTAGGAGCTTTCAGTGTGCTCAAAACACTTCAGCACCTGCTTGAATGAATCTGGAAGCTGGAAGGACTTTTTTTTTTTTTTTTTTTTTTTTTTTTTGTGGGCAGCACTGTGTTGCTTATCTGTATCAGACTAGAGGCAGTGGCTGCCTGAGAATCTGTGTTCCTGAGCATCTGCATCTTTCTTCCCTGTGGGCTTGAACAGTGAACATGGTCAGCAATCAGAGAAAATGTTTGAAATGAAAGTGTGGGATTGTCCACAAAGTTTACCTGCTGACATTATGCAGAAGGATGTTACGTGCAAAATCCTTCATACAGGTTGTATGACTCTGTGAGTCATGTGTGTGTATGTATACATGTGTGTGTGCATGTGCACAACAGTGCTGTTTCCTGTTTACTTCTCTACCTTCTGGGTGTCCTACTCACAAACAACATGACTGTGCAAGCAAGCAAGGACTGGGGAGAAAAGTCCCATGCAATGTTCTTTTTAGTTTTTTATAAAGAAGAAACAGTACTTCATTAAAAAAAAGTCAAGTAATATTATTGCTAAAATCAAGCAGAGATACATATACCCACAGACATAGATAGGTTCATATTTATACATATACGTGTAAGCACATATATTTTCATGTATATGCTAAGAAACCAGATTTTGCTCCTCCAAAAGTGCTCTTTGGTATGAGGATTATTTTGAGCTGATTATTTTAAGAACAAGCAAATACAAGAACAGCTTTGAAATAGAGTAAGAATAAGGGAAAGGTATATCTTGAAAGGGAGATCTCCCTGCTTTCTGCTCCAGAAGCAGGAGGCGGAGATAAGTCTCTTCAGCGGAGAAGGTGCTACACACAACTGCATGGCAAACCTGAGGTGCACTTTTCCTGGTCACCTCCAGACCTGGCCTTACCCCAACTTTCCTTCTCAGTTTTAGGTGAGGATGGTATGGAAGCCTGTTTGCATCACTCTTCCCTGAGTTTCTACCATGTGGATTTGAGATTTGTGTTTTAGTATTTTCCTTTTGCTCATCTGATTTTTATTGAGGGCCCCCAGTTGAGAACCTAGAAGGCTAAAAGAAAACATTATTCTCTCTCTGTCTCTCCCTCACACAACACACATGTTGATCTGTATTCATACTTCCTTAACACTAAGGGTCAAGATGGTTTCATAGTGGTACTTTAGGTCATATTTAGCAATCACTCAGGATGAAGCATGTGGCAAAGGGAAAAGCAAGCATCTTCCATGGATGAACCTAATTTAAGGGGACATCTGCCTCTTGTCAGCATTTTATGCCAGATATCCTATCTAGAATAGATGTGTGGTAAAAATCAGAGAAAAGATATAGTAAATTTAAGCAGTTGACTGGTAAAACTCTTTATCACGTGGAAATATGTAGTATATTCTCTTTAATGTTAACATTCACTAGAAATAACCCAAGTGAAACTACTATTTGTACATTTACCTTACTCCTTGTTAGTCTTCCATTCTTTAGGGCCATTCCTTAATGAATGAAAATGTCATAATAAATGATTGTGGCATTATATTTGTATATTACTTGATTCTCAACTCAGAGATTATGCAACTACTTCTTGATTCTCAATTCAAAGATTATGCAACTAATTCTAATAATAAATTTGATGAGAAAGTTTGTGTATATCAAGCTCTAACACTACAGTTTCTTCCAAATTTTATCATTCTGCTTTGTGCAGAAGCATATTTTATTTGTCCATTCTGCCATGCCCCCATCTCACAGTTAAGACCCAGAATACTGATACAAGAAAAAGAGCAAAACAGAATGGTCCAAGAATTCCGAAAGCATAGGTTCCATGCAATTATTTGTGTCATACCAGAATAAACTCATTTATATAATGGGGCTATACTAATAAATAGTGTGTCAAATTTTCCTACTGGGGAAATAACTGAGAGATGATGGAAATCTCATCTATAAAGAACTGGGCTAAAAATATTGCTTCCAAACAGATTCCAGGGAAGAATCAGTTCTTCAGATTCATTCTCACTTTCTGTCTTTCATTTTCACTGATGTTGCCTCTGTGACCCTGTGACTCTGACACCTCTTTCTTACCAGTCAGTTATTTAGAGGGAACTGCAGGCATTTGTTCATCACTTATTTTGGATGATATGCAGCTTCTACTAGAATGATGTCATGGTCCCTTATATTAGAGGTGTTAGAGGGGGTGCAGCACACTCCTTGGTTCTTTCTTTCCTGCAGATCTCTAGTTCTAGTTTGGAAGGAGTGAGCCATCTCTGTCTCTAAAAGTGTCCAGGGCCATCATTTTCCACAATGGCCTGGTCCCAGGGACAGCAGTCTCTTTATTGGTCAAGGAAGAATTCTTTAAGATGAATTAGTAAGTCCTGCATGTTCTTATAATTTGCTTTTAATAGGTGCATTCTCTTGGGGTGAAGACTATAGATTTGTCTACCAGAGTCATAGTAACTTTCAGTTTCTATACATCTTTTCTTACGTAATGATCACCCAACCTACAGCAATGACCATATAAAAGTCTAAGACATTTCTGATACTTAGGTCCTTTCTTATGTGGAAAGAGTATAGTTTCTATTCTAGGAAAGACCTGATAACAGAGTTGGGGTGTTTAAGGGCTTCATGTATAACGGCCTAAAGAATGATTTATGACCAATTAGAAGGAGGACTGGCAGCATATATTTGGCAAATGGATGCCTAAAGTCAGTGATTAGAATGAAATAAAATATTGATTTTCATGACAAAATGTCCATAAAACAAGTAGGTCAGGTTAGAAACAGCAGTTTTATAATTTAAATACTCAAGGAATGGTTTTTACCAATCAATTGTTAGAAAGAAGATATTTAGGTAGAAATAGATATCTAGTTAGAAAACATTTGCCATATGCATACGCAGATACATGTATATAAACATATAGTAAATACATGCACGTGTATATGTATATATGTAATTATATAAATATGTAATTATAAATACATGGAAATATGAAATATGTAAAGATATGTAATATGTGATGTGTGATGTGTAAATATGCAATATGTAAACATGTAATGTGTAGTGTAATGTACTGCAGTACATGATCTCATTAGCTCATGTTAACTAAATATCATGCTCAGTGTTGTGACATGTGTAGTCTTGGAGGGTTTTGATTGCTGTTTTGCTGCGTTTAGTGAATAACAAACAAGTCTACATCCCTTAGAAGTTACTTTAATTCTGTAGGGCATGGGATAAATGCTTCTTTTAGGGTTCCAAACACCAGTTTATTTCCTTTTCATTTCATTTCAGATACAAAAATATGGTACTAAATGGTGTGAAAGTACACACCCTTTCATTGACCATTTAAACCTTAGGTTTAATTTATACAGCAAATGTTTGTCTGGGAAAGACTGATGACACCTAATTACAGGACTTTTGAGATGTGAGTGGAAAAGGGCTTCTGCAGGGAAGGACAGTGATTTTTAGCAGTACCACCTACCTTGTTATTGAGACACCTACCCAATACCTGCTAGCAGTGTGATAGATGCCACTCAGCTCTGGCCATGGGGGTGGGGGATGGGACTCAAATCCATGCATATTTATTGAAGGCTGTTCTTGGTGCCAGTGTTGCGGTGATTTTAAAAGAAAGGTAAAGTGGAGTTTCTAACATCAAGTCACCTACCATCATATACAAATGACAAGACCAATGTAGAAAAGTTATTCTGTGTAGAATTAAAGCAACATCTACAACATAGGCAGAAAGTCCACTGGCTATGTTAAGAAGACAGTATGTTTTGAGAGCACCTTTTCATTTGTCCCACAGTTTATTTTCTAGTTTATTCTAAAAGGTCCCTCTTAGTGTGATGCAGAGCAATACAGAGTCAGTTCGCTTTTGCTCGTATCTACTGTCTGTTGAAAAGAATATGAATTGTAATTATCAGCAGGAAATAGTGAGTGTGTAGC